>BDIP01000189.1:0-10480 GCA_003568945.1 Kipferlia bialata
GATGGTAATAACTAATGACGTATACAAATTTGCAGTTACTCATTATACACTGTGAGCATAAGAGAGTGGAGATATCAGACCACTTGTACATTGTACAAGTATTCTCAGATACAGATGTCAAGTGTCGTTAGGCTGGATACCCAGTGCCTTAAACATGTGAGTGACAACTGGTGGCAAAAAATATGCATATACTAAGGATGTCGGTGAGCAGTGGGTAATGACCATACATATATATACATATGTATCTGATAGTAGAGCACCGGCTGAGAGACTGCCATCCACTACCACTCCTACAAGAGATATACAATGCACTTACTTGCCCTTGTCCTGAGCGCTGGTGGGTGTGGGTGTGTCGTACACAAACACCCTGTCGCTCTCGCTGGTGCCAAATGCGCTGCTCAGGTCAATGACTGCGGCGGGGAAGCATCCGCTCTCGGGAATCTCGGGCACCTCGCCAGAGACAGAGCCCACAATGGTCTGGTACGTGGTGGACTTACCACCGGCTACAGGGCCGACGATGGGAATGACGTACTTCATCACTAACCACTCTGAAGGGTCGTGCGGTCCTTGACTCGTATCACTTTTTGGAAGGTGGAACGAAAGGGTGTAGATTCCTACACCCTTTCTCAAATTGTGTTTGTCTCAGTCAGTGTGCTTCCCGCCTTCCTTAGTATTCCCCGCCAGGTCGCTTGTGTGCGTGTACCATTCCCCGAGAGCGAGTGGGTGGATCCACCGTGTGCTAGCGACTAGTATCTAGCTGTGAGTCGCAATGAGCAGTGGAAGTAGCGATGTGGGAGCGTGGGAGAGAGAGGGAGAGGGTGAGTGGGAGAGACCTCTGGAGGCGACCCCCTATGACGTCGATCTGAACGTGGCCTCGCCTGTGGGGGCCGGCAGCTTCCTCACTGAGCTCTCCCTAGGCGGTGTTGGTGATTTGGGTGTGAGCCAGCCCCTGGGTAGTGTGGATGTTGGAGAGGGGCTTGACAGTCAGTATGTGCGGTTCTCCAGGGATGTCGGGAGTCCTGTCAGTGGCAAGGAGGCACCCGTCCGCAGTACAGGTAGTGTAGTCATGGATAACACTATGATGAGTGTTTATTGTGAAACTCCGGCTGGGTGTGGCCTATATTTACATTCCTATACACTGTTCTCACGAGTGACTAGTTGTGCCCCCTGTTGTTCGGATCTTGTATATCCAGTATATGTCTCACCCTAGGCATCCCCCAAATGGAAGTGGTGACACCCACCCAGCAGACAGGGGCCACAGTGCTATACAGAGCAGGTATATACTAATATGTATGGATATAGATAGAGAGAGAGGGAGAGAGGGACACACACAGCCGACAGGGGCCACAGTCGTATTCATCAGGTAAGCCAATCCCTTCTCTCTAGTATTCACCACTCTGTAATAGTATCTACCCATCCCCTCCCTTACCAATCCCAGGCCTGACCCCACCCCCCAAGCACACTGCTGTCACCATAACCCAACCATGTATATATGCTATTATTATTACATGTGTATATACTCATTCCAGGTCTGACCCCACCCCCCAAGCACACTGCTGTCCCCATGCCCTCCCCTGGCATGAGTCTGGCCCAGGGTGGAGGGGGAGGGAGAGAGAGAGTGGCACAGCCTATGGAGAGGCTCAGACCTGTCTCTGCCTCACCCCTGCGTACGGTGTCGTCAGGTACATATACATATGTGTATATGGATATTACCTTTCCAATATCTCCTTACTTACTGGACTTCTCTTTAGTCTCGGTTAGAGTACAGTCGCAGTCTTTCTCTGCATGGTCTCTCTCACAAATGTTAGCAATAGTGAGGTCTCACCATTACTTCCTTCTGACCCCAGGAGTGGATAGTGAGAGAGAGGGAGAGAGAGAACTTGTAGGGCCAGAGGAGACTGAGGTTGTCGCCACCATCTCCCCCTCCATCTCTCTGCTGCGTCCATCTTCCAGTGTAGAGGCAGAGAGAGAGGGAGAGAGAGTGAGTGAGGCAGATGAGAAGACTCTTAGCGGCACAGTGCGTCGCTTTGAGGTGAAGGGGGATGTGGAGGGTGTGGGTGCAGACACAAGAGAGGGTGTAGAGAGAGAGAGAGAGACCGTGCCGCCCGTTGCCCAGTCTCCTGCCCCTTACATGGCTTCAGAGACAGTCGCATCCGACCCTACACCACCTGGCTTCTCTCTCCCCATCGGTGGATTCCCATTCTCACTGGATGCCTCCCAGGTAATATGTATGTATAAACTTATATGTATGTATATATATATGTATACTTATATATACTTATAAGTATATGAGTAGAGACTCCCGTTCTCACTGGATGCCTCCCAGGTTATACATGTGTATGTATATCCATGTATATACGTATATATACTTATAGATATGTGAGTAGAAACTCGCGTTCTCACTGGATGCCTCCCAGGTACTGCATGTCATACATATGGTGTATATAATGAATTCTTTGTGTGTCAGTGTATATACTTGACTATGCATATGTATTTGACTGTGGTTCTCACTGGATGCCTCTCAGGTACTGCACACACATATATATGTATGTATGTATATATGTGTGTGTATGAATGTAGTTGTGTGTCTGTACCATATCTCACCCCAGGACATCGAGGCCATGATTGAGGCTGAGAGGGAGAGAGAGAGACTTGAGACCCTGAAGGGTGGCGAGGGGAGAGTTGAGGTGAAGGCTGAGACACCTGAAGCTCCCCGCTCATCCTCTGGTGATGTTGCCCTACCCACACCAGCACCCACTACCAATGGGTATGAGACTAAGGCGCAGTCTAGCCCTGGCCCTCTGTCCCCACCCATTCCATCCAAGTCAGAGCTGCTACCATATGCTGCTATGGAGAGGGAGAGGGAGGGAGAGAGACAGGGAGTGGACGTGTCTCCTCAGGTGGCCATTGAGGAGGAGAGTGAGATGCCTATGGCTAGCCCTGTGACTGTCACCCATGCAGTACGGGAGAAGAAGGGAGAGAGAGAGAGGAAGGGAGAGAGAGAGAGTGCTCCCACAGAGCCAGTACTAGCTACCGACCCCATCCCCGTGGTACCTGTAGATGAGAGGGAGGCAGAGAGAAGGGGGACGGGAGAGAGAAAGGGGAAGGGACATGTGGCCATGCGTATGGTTGAGACTCGCCCCTCCCCCGTCCTCACCTTCACTGACGACTCTCTACCCAGGGAGTTCACGCTGAGTGTGGAGGAGAGGCTGGTGAGGGAGGACATGGCCAAGAGAGAGGCAGAGAGAGTGAGACTGGAGGAGGTGATGCGGAGGGCACAGAGAGAGAGAGTGGTAGACCCGGAGCAGGAAAGACTGGTGAGGGAGCTGGAGATGGAGGTGTTGCGGATGGAGGGTGTGATCAGGGACGGGAAGAGGGTGGAGCTGCCTCTGCCTCTGCCTCGGTCCAAGCCCCCTACTAGTTCTACTTCCAGGACTACTGCCTCTTCTAGGTCCAGACCTAGACGGTTGAAGGAAGGAGAGAGACAGAGAGGCTCTAAGCCTGTCAGGGAGAAGCCAGTGAGTGGGAGAGTGGCAGAGAGTGGCAAGAGAGAGAGGGTACACAAGGTAGAGACATCTCCCCCTGTTGCCTCTCCGACTCCTGCGCCTGTCACCTCCACTACCAGCCACAGGGAGAGGGAGAGAGAGAGAGCACCCACTGTCGCCTCTCCCACCTCTGCCCCCGCCCACCCTCTACCCTCTGGACCTGCCCCTACCGCTAGCCCAGCCGCTGCACCCTCTGCCTCCCCCATCAGTGCGGTCTCTGTCCCACACACACAGAGTGTCTCCCCCGCTACAGCAGCCAAGGTGGATAGGGGTAGGAAGACTGGGGGGGAGAGAGAGAGAGAAAGAGAGAGGGAGCGGTCTGTGCGCCATGTCACCCCAACCCCAACCTCATCCAGGCCTAGCAACACCACATACCCACCTACCACCTCTGCAAGAGGGACTAGTACCTCCAGCGCTTCTGTCCGCCCCACCTCTTCCTCCTCCCCCTCTGCCCGGTATGGCACCTCCCGTCCCCCCTTCCACTCAGTCCGTCGGTCCCTCCACGGCTCACCCCCTCCCATAGCTGCACCCTTAATACAGGAGACACCTGCCACAGACCAGCCATGCGCAGTGGTACGTCACAGTTATTCTCTCTCTCCACTTCTCTACCTTACTGTATCTCGGCCACTGCGGGTATCTCTTTCTATCCCCTCTCCTTCTTGTCATCTCTTACCACTCTATCTGGCAGGTGTCATCCAGCGTGTGTTCCTCTCTCTATCTCTATCTCTCTCTCTCTCTCTCTCTATGTGTCTATGTATTGACACTCACTGACAGGTGTCTCTCCCTGCCAGGGGTCTTGTCCCCCTCCCTGACCCATCGGCAGCAGCAGCCAGGCACACGGGGCCCAAGTCAAAGGTAATACACATAGATGTATATACATTTATGTGTCACGTACAGTAGGCATGTGTGTACTACTACAGTTACATAGCAACGAGCAAAGTTTCCCTATCTAAAACCCAGGTCGGAGCCCTGCAGCCAGATGGAGAGAAGGAGAGAGAGCGCCTGCGGGAGAGAGAGGCCCAGAAGGCAGACGAGGAGAGAGAGGCCCTCCTCGCCTCTGCGCGGTCTGAGATGCAGAGACTGCAGGAGAGGGAGAGAGAGAGAGAGAGGAAGAGGCAGCGGGACGGTGACTACAACGTGATATACGTCAGACCAGTGAGGGAGGAAGGGGCTGCCAAGAGGCCTACCAAGACAGCCTCTCCCTCTGCTACCTCAGTCCCGCCTGCTAGTGCTAGTGGGGCTCCTGCCCCTGTCCTTCCAGCTGTCCCCATGTATGTACCCACCATACCCATAGCAGTGCAGGGGGTGCAGGGTGGGCAGGGGGTGGTCATGGGGACACAGCCACTCACTGCCCAGATGGTGTACCCACAGACACAGGTAGTGATACATACAGACTCTCATTCATGTCTTTGCTGCGTTCCTCTCTCACACACATGGTCTCTGCTTTGACCTCTTTCTCTCTCTCTCTCTGCTTTGACAGTATTTTGCCTTGTGGACACACTTACCCCAGGCACGTGCCGACCATGATGTGCAGAGACCAGTGGATAGCGGAGACTACACTGCCCTGCTCGATGCCTTTGAGGAGAGGTTCGACACAGACAGAGGGAGAGAGAGAGAGATACACTCAAGAGAGAGAGAGACTGAGATATCAGAGAGAGACACCCTTCTGCCAGAGAGGAAGCAGGTGAAGCGGCCCAAGGCACGTGAGACCCCAATGGAGAGGAGAGAGAGAGAGAGGAGGGAGAGGAAGCGTAGCACCACTAGACCCTCCCCCTCCAAGGCAGCCTCCACCTCAATAAGGGGCCAGCACAGCAGGAGCCGCATCGGCTCCCCCTTCCCCTCCCCCACCCCCTCTCTGCACCCCTCTCTGAAGGGATCACCAGGCGAGGCAGACGTCCAACCCCGGCACTATACCCCCATGACACTCTATACTGGGGCAGAGCACGCTGAGAGGGAGAGAGAGAGGGAGAGTCTCCAGAGGGACAGGCTGGAGAGAGAGCGAGACTCCCTGCTAGCTGCCAGTGATGTCCCCCTGTCCTCTCTCAACGCAGCATCTGTCGGTGGGGGGGCACGGTTCCCACAGCTCGAAGTGGCAGAGCTATCTGACAGGTAATACAATGATATTATCAATGTATATACATTTATGTGGGTTTGTAGTTGTATAGTGTGTTCCATCTGTCACACAGCTTGAAGTGGCAGAGCTATCTGACAGGTTATATATATATATATATATATATATATATATAGTTCTCATTATAACCCTAAGAGTGTAAGACCGGTTATTCGTTGATACATGAACATAAATTGACTTACTTATCCCAGGGTATACTATGATGATGACCCCACTGCCCCCAGTGGCAAGAAGGGAGGCAGAGTGGGGGCCCGCAGAGGTAAGGATATATATGTATATATGTGTTTTTCACATATTACTTGAATATGAGTATGTCGTCTGCACCCAGTGGCAAGAAGGGAGGCAGAGTCGGTGCCCACAGAGGTAGGGGAGTGATAAGTATATAGTAGTTGATGTAGATATTTATCAATTTGTTGTTCATTTATGCTAAGTATCAGGTACAGCCAGGGGTCGTGGCGCCAAGGTCTCAGATGAGGCAGAGACACCAGGTTATGACACCCGTGGCGATAGTCAAATACCTTCTAAATGTACATATATCTACTGTGTATATTATATACTTTACTAATTGTATATGTATATACTCATATATGTATATATATCTACTGTATATTTCATTTACCCCCAGGTGATGACAAGGGCATACCCATGAGTGAGGATGCCGAGATTGCTGGACTCTGGGCACAGCTGGCATCTCTCAACACAAACATCAAGGTATTCATATAATATCATATGTTATAATATTTGTGTATGTCTCAACACAAACATCAAGGTATTCATATCATATCATATATAGTATAATAGTTGTGTATGATAGGTGTTTTATTATTAGTATATATACTATAGTGTATCCACTCTGGGCACAGCTGGCATCTCTCAACACAAACATCAAGGTATCATTCAAATATTTAAGTATACTACATACTCATATAAGTGTATTGTACTATATATATTACTCCTATAAGTTACACGTATTGCATTGTTTATTACTCAATGATAATGCATTATCAATTAGTATCTTACCTGCCAGGCCCTGTCTGTCACAGAGACAGAGAGGCGTGCCCAGGAGGAGGTCCTCAAGACCAAGTCTGCTAGCAAGAGTAAGCCTGCTAGTAGACCCACCACAGCCAAGGCCACTAAGCCTACTCCAAAGGGGTCTAGGAGAGTGGCACCTGGCACACGCCGTCAGAGGGAGAGAGAGGGAGAGAGAGAGGAGGACCGTCCTGAGAAGGCTCTTCCCAGTCTGCCAACCTACACCCCTTCCCCACTGCCACCAAGTGCCCTCATATGCTCCATCCTGGGTACGTTTGTATTGTAGTTTTGAATGAGCTGCATATGTTATATTATTGCATTGTGATAGTGTATACTATAATTACAATTACACGATATATGTATGCTTGTCTCTGACCCCTAGGCATGTCCAGTGAGCCAGCTGTCGACAGCCTCCCAGGCTATGCAGAGATGGGTGAGTGGCTTTATAATGATATGGTGTATACATGTGTATATCCTGATTACTCAACGCATCTCAATGCAGTACTGTACCGTTCCATACACCTCTCAGGTCTCTCTCTCTCCCCATCCCCCCCATGCTTCCTCTCTTTCAATATTCATCTCTTACATCAGGCAAGGAACTAGACAGTCAGAGGATAGCCCAGCGGACAGAGAGGGACAAGGCGAGAGAGGCACACCGGGTAGAGAGGCAGAAGGAGAGAGAGGCCATGGTGGAGAGAGAGAGACTGGCACGGGAGCAGCTGGCAATAAGGTATGCTGCATTACTATCTCTCTCTCTCTGTCTCTCTATCTCTCTATGTGTGTGTGTATACGTATGTATAACCCTAGGAACCAGGCCTTCTCTCTCTCTCTCTCTCTCTCTCCCTTGCTGTTTAACCCTAGGAACCAGGCCGCCAAGTCTGCCTCTCTGCCCAGGGCATCTTCCCCAGTGTTGACAGGTACACACATATATATGTACATTTATATGTATATATGGTTGTATTCATTATTAAATATGGAGTGCTGATGCATTGGTCGATATATACCCACCCCCAGGTGCCCAGGGCTCTGCACTGATGGGCGCCCTGACCAGAGACACCTCTACCCCACACACTGTACACAGCACACATAGCACACACAGTGTACACAGTGCTAGGAGCACTCACTCCCCCGGCATCGCTGCTGGTAGCTCCTCTCACACACCCGGCGTATCCCCAGCCGCTAAGCCTGGCAGTGCCCATAGTGCCCATAGTACCCGCAGTACCCACAGCACACGTAGTAGTGCACACACCCGCACCCCTACCAGTGCCAGCAGAGTGCCTAGCAACAGTGTGTCCAGTAGGGTCTCCAGTACACGCAGCACCATGTCTCGCAGGACACCCTCCACTCTGCAGGTCACACCTCCAGGTACCACCACCCTGTATGTTATTATTATATACACAACACGCTATTCTAGAGTCTATGAGTAGTTCTTCCATCCATAGCACTCTTCTCTCTCGCCCTATTCTCTCTGACCCTCCAGCCAAGACCCCGCTAGAGTCCACGGCCACACCAACCTCCACATTCACACCTGTTCAGGTATCTATATCAATAGTATATTTACATACACCGTTTCGTAGTTGCAGTGATCTAGTAATACACTGATACTGATTCTCAGGTACCATCGGGGGGTGTATCTGCTGGCTCTAGGTCCAGGTCGATGAGGGAGGGAGACAGGTCTGGTTCTTCTCGATCTACTGTGCCTCTAGGGAGTGTACCGGCTGGTTCCTCTGGTTCTCCAACTGTTAGAACAGGGGTTACTGAGGGTTCTCCCATGCTATCAGCACTCTCCTCCATATCTCTCTCTCACTCCCCGTCTGCTCCAAAGGCAGAGGCAGAGGGAGAGAGAGAGGGAGAGAGAGGGAGAGAGGCACCCGATGTTGGTGCTCTCACTGACCTAGTGCTTCTCAAGATGCAGTCAACACGTGAATAGATCATTGACTGTCAGTATTACATCTGATATATTTGGGTGACGTCAATTGGGAGTGTGTATATTGTGTCCCTCAAGGTCATCGACACTCATTCTCAATCAGGTCCTATTAGACCTCATACTGGTAAATATACGGAGAGCGGCTGCACCTGCTACACTGCGGCAGCATCTACTCTCTGATGAAAAGACATATACCAGTATGAATCACAGTGGCAACTGACACTCTGCCCACTTCAGACTGGGGTGGGGGTACAGCCGTCTCTCGTCAGCCACCTGATGTGAGTGCTAATATGGTGCAGATAGGAAACACTAGCATACACCAACGGTAACAATCAGACTCATCTCACCAGACAGCTTGCAAAGAGCATCCGGGTGTCCGTGTACACCCCCACATGGGTGGCATCCACCACTAGTGCATTCTCCCTTGCCTCAGCGGGGTCTTCCTCCTCAGGCCATCCCTTGCCCCACTCTCCACTGATACAGTCATACACGTGGAACGCACACCTTCCAAAGAACACAATGCAGTCACCCAGAACCTTGGCGTTGCTCCAATCCACCCCTACAGGCACAGTTCCCTCATACACTAGTCCATGCTGAGGCGTGTATGTGTAGTGAGTGGAGGGCTTGGCTGAGAGGAGGGCTTCGTATCTGGGCACGCTGTGGAGGCGAGATCGAATGGAAAAGAGGTGGAGTGCCCCCCTAACGACAACCAGATTCGAGAGGCCATGGGAGAACCCCTCCTTAGGGAGAGGGATCGCCTCCCACGTATCTGAGTCCGGGGTGTACCTGTGTAGGTACTTGTTCTCTGTCGGGTAACTGCTAAGACCACAATAGAGACTCTCATCAAAGGCAGCGAGGCACCATACAGTTGCATTACCATTAACAACCTTTCCACCCACTGTCCTGGGTAGACTTGAGAACCGACTCTGTAGGCTGTCGAGGGAAAGGACAGAGTATGATGTGCCTTTCATGTTGTAGAGGCTGGAGCCGATAACAGCACTCCTGCCTTGGTATCGTCTCCAGGCCGCATCGGTCTCCTCAGGTGCTGGGGTGGTGGAGACTCTAACAAGAGATGCACCTGCCGCTGCGGTGGGATACATTGGGACGCTGAGCATTCCCTTAATGTGCCGTGTTGCGGGATCAGCCGAGTATCTATCCGATGAGCAGAGGATACGGATGTCACTGGTACCAGGCCTGAGTAGGGAGAGCGACCTGGCAATCGCTTTCTCGCCTTCATACCCCCCTTCCACTCTGTGCAACATGAAGTCATCATCCATCCGATGCAGGTCCATACGTCTGGTCTGGAAGGGACACCCACTCTGAGTGTGAGTGGACATAGAGTCAGAGAGGGATCCTCTAACCACTTACGGGTAGGCACAGATCGTCAGAGTTACACTTCATCCTTGTACCCTAGACCACGTATCAGTATCTGACCTTACTCTCGCACTCTCGGCTGTGACTACCCAGGTCTCCCTCCCAGGTAGACTGGAACGTCCCCACCCGCCAACCACGTCCAGACCGTGTAACCTATCGTTACGGAACAGTATAAATTATAGATCTAATGGATGGAGAACTGTGTGTAAACGGCATTGAGTCTGTGTCAATACAGATAAACATTCTAGAATGAAACTGTTCTTTAGAATCAATTATCTATATTGTAGACTATTATTGCTTGTATTGTAGATATGCGCTTTGATATACCTTCACGGCGCATCTGCAGTTAGGGTCCACGCACTCTAGAGATTCTTCCCGGAATGCCCCTGACGTTTAGATATTAGGTGGGAAGGAAGTATTGTGTGGTTGACGGGGGGGGGGGGGGGGGGGGGGAAAAAAGAGAAAAAAAAGTAA
>BDIP01000189.1:13022-24294 GCA_003568945.1 Kipferlia bialata
GGTCCTCCCCTCCCTCCCTTCCCCCCCCCCCCCCCCCACCATCCCTTTTGATGTATCATCAATGTTGAATTGATTGTACTAGTAACTTCTCTCGTGGGATAGATGCAGAGTGTGAATGATATGTTGTGGGATTGTTTGCTATTCCATGGTGTTCTGTTGTTATTACAGTAAGTTGCTGTGCTGTATATACCCCCCCCCCCTGACCCTAGGTTCCTCGCTGCGATGTCCCTCCCCTCCCCTCCCTTGTCCACCTGTCTCTCTCTGCTGATAGGTAAGGGCCATACCACCGGTGCCTCTGATCTGTGTGGATCGGTGTCACTGGTGTGTGCCCTCGAGGCCTGTATGCCCCCAGCCTGTGGTGCCTCAGATACCCCTTCCCCCTGTATTAGACATGCCACTGCCAATGTTGTGCATGTGGTGCATACCCAGATGAGGTGGGATAGTGCAACACAATAGGGAGGACTTCTTACACCCATCTCACCACAGTGCCGGTGCATCTCTTGCCTCTGCCCTCACCAGTGAGACATCCATCGATAGACCCAGGTGTGGCCCAGCTGTGGTGACCCTCCTGACCCACCATGCTGGGTCGGACCTATGTTCTTGTACTCATACTACTGATGCAGCTGGAAGTGTCCCTGTTCAGTCTACCCAGGAGTACATGTGTGCAGGGTGTGTGTGCTGGGGAGTCATTGTGAACACCAATCACTCACTGATGGACGGAAGGTGCACAATTGAGTATATATTTGTATATGTACCGTGGGTGACATGTTTACACAGTCGTCTCTGTCAGTTGTAGTGTGTATCATACCCCCCCCCTCCCCTTATCTTCCCCCAGGGAGATGAGAGCGAGGTTAGGACACTTGATGACTGCAGTGTTGAATGCACAGAACCAGCCCATTAATATTGGTGATGCCTGTAGTGATAGGTGTAGTGACACAGGGGAACGGCATTCCCCCCCCTCCCCGCCAGTGGAGTGGGGGGACCTACTCTCCCCCGTCCCGCCATGTACGTCTGGCGAGCCCCCTTTTCTTCCTATCCCCCCTTGCATATCCCTGTCTGACATCCCCTCTGACAAGTGGAGCATGAGTGCGACAGGTGCCGATGCCCGTGTGTCTGTGTCCCCTCAGGTGCTGGATAGGGCCAGGAGGCATGGTAGGGAGCATGGGGCTACGGTGACAGGGCTGGTCAATGCCTCACTGATACAGGCCATAGGGAGTATGTATCTTGAGTGCCACCCAGAGGTGTCAGAGTGCTCTGTGTCGATGTCCATAGTGGTGGATATGAGGCCCTACTGTGACCCCTCTCTGCTGTCAGATGCAGACACCCCTCTGCGCCAGGCCATAGGGACTGTCACCCTTGCCCACCCTGTCACCACCTCTGCCCCCTCTGCTGATACCCTTCTGCAGATGGCTGGGACTGTGACACAGGATATGCAGCACAGGATAGAGAGGCACGAGCACGTCCTGTCTTCCAAGGCACTCTCAGATGGGCGGTTTGATGCCGGGCCGCCTTCTGCCACCATAGAGCTCTCCAATCATGGGTCGTATGCAGGTCCCCCCTTCTCACAGGCTGAGGTCCTGACAACACAGCGCTTTGATGGGTACCCTGGCCTGTCTGTGCTGGTGCACAGTGTCAGTGCGGCAGAGGGGACAGCTCTCTGTCTGGGAGTGGCGGGGTGTGAGATGGGCAAGGAGGTCTTGGATAGGGCTGCGCATCTGTTTGGGGTAATGGGGACAGAGTGATGTGTGTCAAGCCTCTAGTTTCAGCGATGAACAACTCGTGTAACATAGCTCGATAAGACAATGGAACTTAAATAGTACTAATTTTGAATTCTTCGTTTGTAAATTGGGCAGCTTAGGTCTTAGTAATATCTCGCATGACTATCTCGGACCAAGTCTCTTCAAGGTCCTTGATCGAACACAGCATAGATGTCTCTCGCTCGTGGCTTTTCCTCCGTTGCCGGAACTGCTCTGAAGAAGGTAACCCAATGTTATCGTCTGGGTGTCTGTGACCCTGCTTGACATGCTCTCCTCCCATACCCTTTGTCCCTCATACTCACCTAAGACCCCCCTCTGGAATCTCCACAATGAGTCTGGTGGAGACATGGTCTCCTTCGGTGGCTGGAGCCTGCCCGTGAAGGTATGATGAGTTTGATCATCATCCTCTCTCACATTGTCGAAGATAGTCATTCGAGATATGTATATCTCTGGTTCATTCCCTGCTCCTTACCCCAGTACCGCACTGGCATCATCGAGTCCCACGCCCAGTGCCGTGAGACCGGCGGTCTCTTTGACGTGTCCCACATGACCCAGCTCATGTTCACAGGTTAGACACATCCTGTCAATCCACCCATTTCCGTTCTCTATCAATTCACACTACTCCATTCTGCGTATCACAATGGCGTTGATTCTAACCTAGGTGCCGACAGGGAGCTCTTCCTGGAGACCATCACCCCTGCCGACATCCAGGGTCTCAAGGAGCGCCAGATGCGCCTGTCCTCCTACCTGACCCCCGATGGAGGCATCATCGATGACCTCATGGTGGTCAGACACTCCGCCAAGGTACGCGGGTAGAGTGATTGCCTCAATATGGGTGTGTGTCCGTGTGTATCCCTTCACCCCCCCCCCCCATTTCTCCCCCTTATTGTTGACCTGTCAGGACCAGGTGTTCCTCATCTCCAATGCCGCCACCAAGGAGAACGACGTCAAGCACCTCAACGACATGCTGCAGAAGTACTCCCACATGGACGTCCAGATCGAGGACCTCTCCTTTGCCCGTGCCCTCATTGCCGTGCAGGGCCCCGGGGTCAAGGCCGCCATGCAGCGCCTGCTCGACTACGACTTCACCGCCCAGCCCTTCATGTCCCAGTTCTTTGGCTCCATCGAGGGCATTGATGTGTGGGTGGCCAGGTCTGGGTACACCGGCATGGACGGAGTCGAGATCAGCGTCGACGCCAAGGACGGAGAGAGGCTGGCCCGCATTCTGCTTGCCCAGCCCGAGATTGAGGCAGCTGGCCTTGGCCCCAGGGACTCGCTGAGGATGGAGGGCGGTCTCTGCCTCTACGGGTCCGACATCGACACCACCACCAACCCCATCGAGGTATGTGCAAATACATATGTATATGTGTGACTGCATTTCATTCAATGGTGAAATACCATTTACTTAACCCCCTTTCCCCCTTCTGACCCCAGGCCGGCCTCTCCTGGACCATCTCCAAGAGGAGGAAGGAGGAGGGCGGGTACATTGGCGCCGAGGCCGTGAACAAGGTTCTGGAGCAGGGTGTGGTGAGGCGCAGGGTGGGACTTGTCATCGAGAAGGGCGCCCCTGCCCGTGCCCACTCCAAGATATACGCCGCCGACAAGGAGACCCTCATCGGCCACGTGACCTCTGGCATCTTCTCCCCCACCCTCAAGAAGCCCATCTCCATGGGATACGTCAACGTGCCCCACCACAAGAAGGGCACCCAGGTGTTTGTGGAGGTGAGGGGCAAGATGCTGCCCGCCTCGATCAAGGCAATGCCCTTTGTGGAGGCTGGGTTCTACAGGGGCGGAAGCCTCTAAGGTGATGGTGTAGACCGTGTAGTAAATGTATTGAGTATTGTTCAATACCCAGGATGAATGGACATTCCACATCTATTTTACGGTTACACAACACACATATAGTACACTAGTCATCCTTATCTCTGTCACTGGGCCTTGGGGGAAGGGGTGTCCTCTGGCTCTCTGGCCTGGGGTCGGTCCCCTAGCCTCTCCCTCATCCGCCGTGCCTCCTTGAGCCGCCTCAACCGCATGGTCCTACCCCCTGACCCGTCGAGCCCTGTCAGCATACCACCCCCTGGGTGGGTGGAGGGGGTGCCAGGGGAGAGGGAGTGTGCCGAGGGACTCTCACGTGCCCTGTGCCTGCCTCCCAATGGCACCCTGACCCCTCCCCCTGACACGATACTGGCCCCCCCTGGCTGGGAGTGACCGATGCCACTGGGGCTGAGGGGACTGAGGGGGTTGCCGGAGAGGAGCCCCTGCAGAATGGAGGGGGTGGGAGGGGGAGAGACAGACCGAGGGGTTCTAGCCTCCCTGTCCGTCTGACTCCCCTTGTCACTGTGGGTACTGTCCTTACTATCCTCTAAGCCCTCTGCCTCCTGTCTCGCACTACGCTGTGCCTCTAGACAGGCCAGCAGCACGTCTCTGATGCCGCTGATGCCTGCGTGGGTGGTCTGCTTGGTTGCATTTACTACTGACTGCATCGAGTGCTGCTTTGCCTCAGCCTGTGCCACCTGGGCAGATAGCACACCCCGCTCAGACAGAGAGGCCTCTGGGGTCAAGGGGGGGGGGGGATGGAGAGATAGGGAGAGGCACAGAGGGTGATAGTCGCATACATGTACACGGGGGCTACTAGAATATAGGGATGTGTGGGTGTAGACATATACCAATATATCCGCCTCACCGTTGGCTCCAATCTTGGCAGAGAGGGCTGAGAAGGCACTGTTCTGGAGCTGGGTCTGGACATGAGTATGTATATGAGCACTCATAAGATACGTACATGAATATGAGTGACGCTAAGGAGACTCTTTGAGTGGGAAGCGCGCTGTTTGAAACAAATACCCACCTGCATTTGGTTGAGCCGACCCCTCAGCCGGTCGGCCTCGCTTCGGGCCAGTTCGGCGTCTCTGTCTGCTGCGTATCTAGCAGCGGTGAGGCGCTCACTGAGTGCATCCAGATGTGCCACTCTGGCCTGGGCTGAGGACAGGGCACAGGCACCCTTGACCTGGGCGGTGTGGAGGTGCATCCTGGCAGCAGTGCACTCTCTCTCCAGCTGTGCCATCTGCCTCCCGAGATGGAGAATGGTGGCCTGGGCCTCAGCGGCTGACTGCCTGTCTGCCTGTGCCTGTGCCATCAGATTGTGTATGTGTGTATTACAAATCTACACACTATCATACTATACATGAACTGTACACTACAACCCATACCTGAGCCATGAGCTGTGCTGTGCCCCTGTCTGCCATGTGTCTCACAGCAGCCAGACTGTCTCTGAGGGGTCAGTGGGGAGAGGGACGAGTGTTAGGGGTATTCGTACTGGTCCTCTCTCCAACATAGTGTAGGACGTAGGTACATACATTCAACACTCACCCCATATCCCGCTGGCTCTGTCTGGACAGCCTCAGCTCCTCCACCACCCTGTATAGCTCCAGCTGCGTGTCAGCACTCATGTAGCATGCAGCAGCAGATGCCGCCTCGCTGTCCACCGAGGGGTGCCCCGTGGCAGTGCATATCAACCCATGCATGGCAGAGGGGGGAGGGGGAGGCAGCGCACACCGGGTGAGGAACGCCTCCCTGTCCTCCAGCCTAAAGGGTAAGACAATAGGATAAGGAGAGAGAGTATGGGCACAGCAAAATATACAAAATCCTCCACTCCTACCTGCGCTCAAGTGAAGTGGCATATCTACGGAGCATTGCACACTCCCCCTCTACATCTGACAAACTGCGACTGCTCTCATCCCCTCCTCTGCTGGCAGGTGATGCTGCTGCCCCCTGCCCCTCGGCCCTGCGTGTCCTATGCTGCCACAGACCACACACCCTCTGGCAGTCAGAGAGAGCGGCCTGGAGGGACACCACCTCCGAGGAGCGAGGCATGCCCTGTGTCTTAGACCCCTGTCTGTGTGTGTGTGTGGGGCAGAGGGTGGATGTGGACAGGGCAGATAGGCTGTGCAGCACAGAGGCCGTGAGGGTCTCTGCCCTGCCCCCCTGTGTCTCAATGTCCAACAGGATCAGACACGAGTAGGAGGGGTGACGCATCAGGGGGATGCACACAGAGGCCAGGGTGGAGGTACCAGCCACTGCGTCCAGACACTGACACCCGGCACAACTAGCAGAGGGGCCAGCCTCACCCCTGTCCCTTCTCCCACATGTCCGAGAGGGTCTGCTCGTAGCACATACCAGCCCACCTAGGAGGGATGCAATGGGAGGGAGGGAGGAGAGAGCGGGCGGTAGCTGGAAGGCGGCAGATTGGACTGGTGATTCCTCTCCTTCCTGTGCCATATCAGCATCCTCCCTCTTCTCTCCGTCGTGCACTTCAGCTATACCACCCTCACCAGCATCACCCTCAGAGACCTCAACTGCACCGGTCTTGACCCTTGACACCACTGGGCCACCAGTGTCCCCATCCCCTTCCCCCTGTGTCCCTGTCTCAGTGTCTGTGTCTGCGGCAGGTCGAGGCCACGTCCTATCACTCAAAGCAGCAGGGGGGGACTCCATGTCATCTGGGATGGAGATGGTGAGACCACCGCCCCTCACTCCCTTGGCCACAGACACCTGACCCTCACACCCACCATCTCCGGATGCCTTGGCTGTCTGTTGCTCAGCCCCTACCCCTGTCCCTACAGTCCCATCACTGCCTGGGCCACTGGTCCCACACATGGTTAGTGAACGCTCCAGCACGGAGAGAGAGACCTCCCCCCCGTCGACATAGACCAGTCTGCCGCACACTGGGTCTGCCCCTACCTCTGGGGGTATGTGGGTGACCGAAATCACTACAAGCATGGGGTCTGAGACAGAGAGGACGCTGCTCCCGAGCACGTGCATCTCTCGGGCACTGTCTATGAGGGACAGGCCCTGCGCGGCATTCACCACGGGACGCTAGGGGTGAGAAAAAGGCAATTCAAGAGATCTTACAAACTTGTCAGATAGAGGACCCACCTGCGAGAGTACATGGGTGGGTGCCCCTGCCTGATGCCGACCAGACGCTGAGGATACGGTCCTGGTCGCCAAGAGGTCTGTAGTACCGGCAGCTGTAATGGAACCGGCAGACACACACACGCAGTACTGACCCAACTCGCTGGAGAGCTGTCTAGCATGTATCTGCGAATACAGAGACAGAACGGCGCGGTGTATCAGTCCCTTATGCGGGGGAAGGGTCCCGATCCGATCTTCGTTCGGTCTTGTGTCGCCAAGACTCTCGATTGGGTGGGTGGGGGAAGCGTATCCCACCCCCTCTGACACCTGGTCGGAGAGAGAGTAGCTCCCAAACAGAGAGTGGCCAGAGGCCTGGTGGACTGACTCGTTGCAGGACGCAGTTGGGGAGAGAATCTCCATGCGGTCTTGGCAGGGGTCGACAGAAGCAGCAATGCAGATATGACTGAATGGTTAGGAGAATGAATAGTCGGTGAATAGAAGAATACAATACTAGAGACTCACCTATCACCGTCCAGGACAGACTCCACCGTTGTAGAAACAGAGAGAACCTCAGACAGCTTGATCTGGGACAGTGCGAGAGAGGGAGGTGGCTGGTCTCCATATATTGAAGACACAGTGTCTCTCCCAACTCGAACATCACCAGATGGTGCAATTAGTGTCCCATCCTTCACCTGCCAGGGAGGGCCATGCCCTGGCACTAGACGGGCATACACACCCAGCGACATCAGCGAACTGACGACAACACAGGTGCCCTCACAGGTAGGTTAGGAGAAGGACACAACTGCCAATATGACTAGGCACTAGCCCCTTACACCATTTTTGTCTACAAAAAGAGCAAAAGGGTCCGTGCTAGCAAGATTCTTGAGTCAAGAAAAGTAGCGAGACGGACTGCCAGTGCACTTCTGTCTCAAGGGACATCGGTTTGGCATGGACCACTTCATTGTACCCAAGGAGGCAGCCATTGAGTATGGGACGTTTGCCGGCTTGATTGACAAGGAGGGTCCTCTGTGCCATCAGGAAGGGGGCCAGACCGAGAAGGGTGTCTGGAAGGACAGGGTGGTGGTCCTGTCCGGCTGTTCCTGTTTTGTGTTCGAGCAGAGAGGGGGGGCAGACGGAGTGTTGGCTCCCAACAGCCCATGTGTGGAATGCTTCGCTCTGGACGGCAGTCACATCAGTGAGGGTACCAGCGCACACGGGAGCTTCTTAGAGGTACAGTGCCATGGCGTTGGTCCCAAGGACCCCATCCAGACACACCGGTTCTCTACAGTGGAGAACCTGGAGGCTACAGCAGCCAAGGCCGGTGGCTATGCACAGACTACGAGGCAGAAGAAGCGGTCCAGGGACATGTCTCTACAGGACTGGGCAGAGACATTCAGGTGGGTGTCTATTGCACCGGTATTAGTACATGTTAGGAGATATATCCCAATAGTCTATTTATACTTCAGTGAGACCTGTCTCTCTGTCCTTTGACACAGGTTCTATTCCACCCATGGTGCATCGTTGCGTGCAGGTGTGCTTAGAGGCATCCATGCGGCTGACCTCAGATTCAAGGTGGGTTGTGGTTGGCCAACGGGTACCGCAAAATACTGTCTAACCCCCCAGGTGTGGCTGCTAGCCCCAGACGGGTCTCCCCTCGACGGCACCCTGGACGCCCCCCTGGTAGGTGCCGAGACAGAGTACCTCCGATCCATGCTGATCCAGTTACACAACGTCAAGGGGGTGGGGTTTGTGCTGGCCAATGCGTATGTGGATGTGTGGGGGTCCCCCAGACCCGAGCTGGTGCTAGACACGCTGGCCATGGCAGGGTATGCGGCCATACTCTGCAGCGTCAAGCCGGCACTGTGATGGGTGGATGGTTGGATGTGACTATGGACACTGCATCCTGTTGGGGACATGTCTCTTTGGAAGGGGTGTTTGGGTCGTGGGAGGGATTCACGAGGAGAGTGTTGCTCTTTAGGCCATCAGGATAGGGCACCGCACCAGCATATGCAGAACCAGGAGTACCCCACAATGGCACTTGGTCAGCAGGTACCATTGCTCATGGTGTGTCCTAGGTGGCACTTGTGGGCACTGCTAGGCATAGCGTGCCTCTCCGAAGATCTAGCCAGGAGTCTATACCTGAACGGCCCCCATTGCTTGCTCTTCCTCCCGTACACCTGTGCTGAGCCGATGTCTGAGAGTGTGTGTATCAGTGTCATCAGTGAGTGGAGACAGAGCTGCAACAGAGGTGGGCATGCATGCCTATATCGCAGGATGCCTGTATATTGAGAGTTCCAACGCGGCCCACGTATCCTGTTTCCTGTGACGTCCGAGGATTAAGCGATCGCAGCGGTAGGGGAGTACGTCCGTACACAATCATGTGGACACTTATTGCATACTTGAGACACTCTGGCGACAAGAACGACACATCTGTTGCTGGGGCGGTACTCTAGTCTCTCACTAGTGTTGAATGAGTGAGTCTGTCTGCTTACCCCTCCGCATTTACATACAGTAGAAGTCATGCCTATAGTAAGGGTCATGGTGTAGCTTGTCACCAAATAGACACTAAAAGTACTATCACTCTGTTGCTATAGATCTACACATACGTGGACGATAATTTAGTCAGAGACGCGTCGCTTGCGTCTCTTTGTCTTCTTCTTGGTGCGCTCCCCCCCTGCCACTGTCAGAGTGGGTGCCAGGCCCATAACCTCCATGTCATCAGTCTCATCCACCAGGTCCAGAGCCTTGTGACCCACAACACGGGTAGACACCCGATGCTTCACCCTCAGCTTGGGCCCATCCCCACCTGCACTGACTGTGGGCTCTGTCTCAGTAGGGGTTGGCACGTGCTTAGGGGGTCTGGGAGGGGGTACAGGCCCAGAACCCTTGGGCTTGGGCCGGGGTGGTGGCACAGGGGGGGGCTTCCTCAGCATGGACACAGGAGGGGGGCGGAGGTACTGCTTGAACTCCTCCTCCTCCTCCTCCTCCTCCCCCTCCCCCTCTCCAAACACCATACTGAAGATGTCTAGATCAGCACTGGTGGTGGAGGGTAGTACTATAGCATCTGCTGCAGTCTCTCCCCCTTGCTCCTCTGCAACGGGGTCCTCGGGGGTGTCCAGGGTACTGCGGAAGGTCACGTCACTCTGCACCATGTGGCTCTTACGCGCTTCGAGGACTGAAAGGTCGGGGGCACGACTGGGTGAGGAAGGGAGGGAGGGGGAGATAGAGAGAGAAATAGAGAAAGAGAGACCAGTGAAGAAGGTGTGTGGAACGGGAAGCTTCTGAGGTACTTAGTGGAACACAACCGCACCTAGCCCTACACCGCGGGACCCCCAGGGCCCTGAGGACCCCCATGTTGATGCCGAAGCTGAACTCCTCCACAGACACCACCAGCTTAGACCCCATACCCCCGAACATCTGCCTGTATGAGGGGACCCCTTCTCCACCATTGGCTGCAGCGAGAGCAGCCTGCTCCTGGGTGTAGCTGGCTATGTCGTGCTTGCCAGAAGACACCTGAGGACCTGACGAATGAGATAGGGGGATAGGGTAGGCAAACCGCATACATTCATATATAAACCCGTGAACCACTGTGCTTCTGTCCCAGCCGGATACACTGTATATAGATACCCTTATAGACTGAGTGTGCCACCCACCCTGGGCTGCCTCCTGTGCCTTCTGGAATGTGACCAGGCCATGCTGTCTCTGGGGGATGGGGGCAGAGGCACGACCTCGGCCAGTCCTGGGGGTGAGTGCTAGGAATAGGGGGGGGAAGTGCATATATACTCCTACTCAAGGCCATATATTGTCAAAAAGGTTCAATACAGATTGTCCACCGCACCTGAACAGTCTCATCTTGGTGGGTGGGGCCCGGGTGTCAGGTGGTGGGGGTGGGGGGGGACCCGAGTAGTTGAGAGAGGGACCCAGGGTGGGTAGGGACACCTCAGCCGTGAAGGTGAAGGGGGTGGGGGCATCTGCACTGCGCCGGATGAGACCCTTCCCCTTCCCCCTCTTGCGTCTGTCAGCTGATCCCCTCCCACGCAACCCACCTCTCTGCCCCCTACCCCCTCCATAGCCTCTTCCCCCATCTCCCTCATCGTCTGACACACTGATCTCATTGTCAAAGTCCTCTCGTGCCTCCTCTCCCTCCCCAAAGGCCAGGAACGACTTCTGGTGTGTCTGCTTCCTCTTCACTGTGGGCACAAACCCGAGGCCGTGCATGGGTGTCTCCTGGGGGGGAAGGGCACTGGGTGCCTGGAACAGAGACTTGATGCCGTCCCCCCTCCGTGTGGGTGCCACTGGCACCTGTGCCCCGTACCCCAGGGTCTGCCTGTCCTCGTCGTCCATGAAGTCATCCAGGGTCATCTCGGCATGGGGGGCCCGCTTGCCACGCTCCGACACCCACTGCTCAGACTGGAAGGCAGTGCCCCCAGTGCTCTCCCTCGCACCCTGGAAGGCCCCGTAGGAGGTCTGGCTGCCCCTGGGGGGGAGAGGCAGAAGGGATAGAAGAGAGAGAGAGAGGGTATGTGGTAGAGATATACACTGGGGCAGAAGACACTTTGTGTGGATGGGATAGGGGGGGGGGGGGGGGGAGGGGGGAGGGGAAAGAG
>BDIP01000190.1:0-18656 GCA_003568945.1 Kipferlia bialata
CTGGGGTGGGGGTCAGCGGGAACCCCCCCACCTCCCCGTGGCTCAGGGCCTGCATCACATCGCATAAGACAAGCTGGACTAGGCACCACACACATACCCACATGGAAAGGGCACTCAAGCCGTGAGCCATCGACGAACTGGTATGTATGTATGTATGTATCCGTAGACGGCAGTGGGGGAGTCTGGTGAGCGCAGTGTACTATCTGTGAAGAGTGAGGACCCCTGTACACGAAGAGCTGCCCAATAGGCCATCTTTAGTAGTGAGACTATACAGTATAGGAAAGTGTGACTATTTACTGTAGAGTTGTCACTCTGGTGAATGGATCCCAGTGAGTCACTACAAGACTAGTATCCTAATAGTGACCCCATATGACAGCCAAAGAAGGTACAATGGAGTAAAGTTTGCCGCACAGCTTCTCAGGATAAGCTTAGGCGACGATGAGTGAGTGTCTGACGTACATAGTTTCACACCAGAGTAGACGTCATAGTGTCGCTGATATACCACCTAACCTCATGTGAACCCCCAACACTAACAGTAGTCCATCCACAACCACAGTAATACACTCCGTCTATTATAACATCTCTCTCAGCACAGGGGTTCAGCCTGCACTGGGGAGTAGATTTGCGGCGCCACATAACACTCCACTCGAAGTACTAGCCCTCTAGTACTGCTCGTCTGGGTAGTCGTCCTGGTTGTTGTCGAAGTTGGGGTATGTCCTCTTGCGCAGCTTCAGAAGCTCTGCCTGGAGGAACAGAATCTCATCAGACTGGGGGTGAGGGGGAGAGAGAGAGAGAGAGAGAGAGCGACGGAGGGCACATGTAGGTGGAGAGTGTACATATATGTGTGTAGTGACTGTCCTCTCACCTGGACCTTGCTGAGCTCCCTCAGCCTACGCAGCTCGGCCACCCTCTTGATCTTCTGCCTGTTGGCACTGGGGGTGAGGGGGAGAGAGGGAAGGAGACTGCGAAGTAAGAGTACACAGCACATACACACTGCCACCCACCGCTGTGCCTCCTCTGCAGGCTGCGTCAGGGCCAGTCCCATCTCTCTGCTTTCGTTCATCTGCTGTGCCGCAAGGGTCCTCTGCCGCAGCTCCTTGGTCTGGCGCTGCAGGGTCTTCATCTTCTTGGGGACCTCTGCCAGCCTAGCCGCGTACTTCTGTCTCTCCTGCTTTGCCTGATACTCAATGTGCCTCAGCCGGGCCTCGGCCTGGGCAGTCTCCTGGGGGTAAGAGGGGTGAATACATACACACACATACATACTATATATATAGAGATGGTGAGCAGGCCCACCTTCTTGTGCTTCTCCTGTGCACTGATGTCACTCTTGATGGCTGCGTGCATATCCCTGACCACCCTGATGATATGGACGTCCTGGATCTGGGACTGGGGTGAGGGGGGGGGGGGGAGATAGGACACAGAGAGTATATACACACATAGCCCCCCTCACCCTAGTGTCCTCTATCTGCCACCTCAGCAGGTCCTGTCTGTGCAGTGACACCGCAATGCCCTGCCTAGAGTGGGCCAGGGACTCAAGGTGCTGCACCTAGGGGGTGAGAGAGGGAGGGGTACTTTATATACACGCATGTCTACTCAAATGTCTGCTATCCACCCACCTGCACTGAGCCCAGCTGTCTGAGCTGCTCGTTGAGGCCATCAATATAGGACTTGTTGAGGAGAAGGTGCTCGCTGGGGGTCAGGGGGGATGGGGAGAGTACGGAGACACGTATGTTACCTACTATACTACACATCCATACACCCACCTGCTGTCTGCGAGGAAGAGGTCGGGTCTGAGTGAGACCTGGCCCTCAGTCAGCATAGAGACAATGGGTATGTCCAGGGTGGTCAGGAACTCTCTCTTGGCTGAGTCAGAGTCAAGAAGGGTGGCCTCGGCACAGGCAGCATCCAGCCTGAGGTGTCAGAGAGAGAGGGGAGGAAAGGGGAGAGAGATAGAGAGAGAGAGAGAATGCCCACCTTCTGGTCTCGGCTGTTAGGTGCTCAATGTAGGATGCAATGCTCCGGTGGAACTGGGATATCTCGTAAATTTGGATGTCAAACACAATCTTGGCGGCACGGAGGAAGAGGATGCGGTCCCAGACCTAGGGGTGAGTGAATTACAGGCAGCGTTCTAAAGAATAGATAGTACTCTATACAGCACCATTACTCATACTACCCAGCACCCACCTCGTCTGTGAGCCCGACCCCTCTGCCCTCCCCTGCTGGGAATGTGGAGCATGCGAGGAGGGTGCACTTAACAGCCTCAGGGGGTGGCAGGCACCTACCGACTGGGGGCCTCTGGTCATGGTAGTACAGGGCAGAGGGGGCAGCCAGCTCGGCAGGGAAGGTGAGCAGGATGGGCTCGAAGGGGTCTTGGGGGGCACCGCCCTCCTGGGGGTCAGCGGGGAGGGTGAATATATAAGGAACTACACTACAAAAATATAGACCCAACTACAGCCTACACTGTACCTGGGTGTACTGGGGTGTGTGGTCTGCGTTGGAGAGCAGGTCTGGGAACTGGGCAGAGACGGTGGCCACTGCCTCTGTGGGGGTGGGCCTCTGCTTGAACAGCTTGGTCAGCCTCTGGCTCTGGGACTCGGACAGCTCCACAATCTCCTTCCTGGCTGCCTTGTCAAACGCCTTGTCACCATTGCGCAGGAGCTGCACACGCTGTGTGACCTGCTGTTAGTGTACAGTGCATACAGTGTACTCTTGGATACGTATATGTCTATGTCTATGTGTGTACCTGCTTCAAAAGGGACTCAGCGCTGGACAGCCGTGTCTGGGCAGACACCCTCAGAGAGTCAAGCTCGGACATGGCGGTGGACCTACGGGTGAGGGTGAGGTATACATATACACATATATATACAATATCCACATGCATATATATATACACAATCGACATGGCCATACCTCCTGCCCCTAGCCGAGCACGTGTCCCTCATGTACAGGGCGTGTCTGCTCAGCATACAGGACAGAAGCTCAAAGGCCTTGAGCTGCATCTGGGTGTCCACCCTCAGCTGCAGCATGTCCTGGGGTTAGAGGGGGATGTATATACACACACACACATATATATAATACCACCCACCTGCAGCTTCTGGTCAAAGGCACTGGACGTGTCCAGGATGCTTGTCCTGAGGTGCCTGGCCTCGGCAGACAGGGACTTGTGGTTCTTGATGTGGTTGTCCTCGAGGGCACCCACAGCTGTCACATAGGCCGCAACCTCCACCTTCTCCGCATCGCTCCTCTCGCTCTCGAGGTAGGCCAACCCAACCGGCATGGGGATCTCCCTCACTGAGTTGGAGTCTCTACCCTCTAGACTGCCCCTCATCATATCCCACAGGGCACGCTTGGCGTCCTTGTTGCCCTCGCCTCCCTTGGCAACGGCCTGGGGGTAGAGAGGTATATACAGGATATACAGTGTATGGGTACATATGTACTTGTCCTACAGTGTAGAACAGATCGGTGCACCGCCCACCTGCTGCCTCCGGATGTCGTCCTGTCTGGCTATCTCCTCAGCACTGTACACCTTCTTGGACGTGAGCTCTGCCTCTGCCACCTTCAGCAGATCAGTAGGTGTCTCCATCTGGTGGGGGGGGCCCTGGGGTCAGTAGGGTAAAGGGTACTGTACGACACTATAGCAAATGCAAGCAGATGGTACCCCGACACTGACCTGGGGAAGGCTCTCTATCTGCACAACATCCAGTGCGGCAGTCTGCTCTATCCAGGCCTGGACTGCAGCCTCGTCAGGGACGTGGGAGGCTGAAGGGTGAGGATGGGGAGGAGGGGTACAAATAACCATACACGTTGAGTATACAATGAACAGTGACCCACCTGTGTACTCAGCAGCAGCTGCAGCAGCGGCCTCCTTATCCATGCCATCGTCCATCAAGGCCAGGTACTTGGCACGCATAACCTGGGAGGGTCAGAAGGGTGGGAGTGAGGACGTGCATTATATATAATATATACATATATACGGGTAATACCAACCTTAGGCATCTCCTGCTTCAGCAGACCCTCCACGGACAGGTTCCTCAGCTGTGTGCCGACCTCCTCGAGCCTAGCCAGCATCTCCACCACCTTGACCAGGGTGTCCTTCTTCTCACCCTTCAGCACACTGGGGGTGGGGAGGTGGGGGGGGTGGGGGAGGGGGGTGTATAATATATTGACTATACGATAATACTGAACTATGTGAAGAGGGAATACGCACCTGAGCTTCTCGTTGAATGCGTCTCTGAGGCACAGTACATGTGCCCTCAGGAGTCTGCACTGCAGCCTGCACCGGCCTATTGTGTAGAGCGACACCTCGCTGTACAGGGAGTACTTGATGGAGGGGATCGGCAGCTCTGCCAGCCTCTCTGCAGCTGGCACCACCCTATCAAGCGCAGAGGAGGAACCAATGTCGGTGGGCATCTTGCCGCTGTGCTGGTTGAACTCCCTGGGGTAAGGGGGGGGGGGGGGGGGGGGGGGGAAGAGGGAGGGGGGTGGGGGGGGGGGTGGGGGGGGGGGGGGGGGGGGTTATTGGAAGGTGACCAGACATATACTGGTGGTGGTGCAGTGTTGGTACCTCATCCCTGCATATGAGTATTGGCTCCCTCGCTCACCTCCTAGATTCCTCTTCGTCCGGCCTTATTCTAATGAATGGATACACTGACCCAGACAGTCCAGAGGAGCTATACAATAACACGGGTATGGGAGTAGCCCTCTATGTCTTGTTGTCGATACCCATGAGACCCATATCCTATGGTCTCTCTCTCTCTCTCTCTCTCTCCCATCCCCCCACCTACCCCTCTGACGCCATGCCCCCTGACTGTCCTCCCTGCGCAGTGTGACCCTGTCTCGGTGGATGCCCTCGAGGACTGGGCCATCACATTAGACACCGAGGGGGAGCAGGTGGGGTAAGGGTGTATGGGTGTGGGGGGTACTGGATATGGTATACGGGGTTGGGGGGGGGGAGGGGTATGCCTGACCTGTATGTGCCTGTGTAATCCTATGCATCCTCTCTCCGTCTGCTGTAGTGGTGTCTCATACCCAGGTCGGCACTGGCAGCACTGTCTCTCTGACTGCGGGGTCTGATACAGCCATATCCATAGGCTGTGATGGATACGATGAATACGGAAACGCAGGTATTGGGAGCTGTCTTATTGTTCCTATAGTTAAGACTGTATGCTCTCTGCCTTGGTACTGTCATGCAAGTGACGTGTGTTTTCCTTGAGTCATGTGTGTGTGATAAGCCCCCTCGCTCATACCCCAGGAGCCACTCTGGACGGAGTCAGTCTGAGTGCCTCCATAGATAAGGTGGGGATGTCTCTTGTTCTGCATGGAGTGTCATCATATATTAGTATAGACACAAATGTCAATATTCAACATATACTACCCTTCTAACTACCTGGGCCTATCCCCTCTGTATATCCATCACCCCTGCCCCCCCCCCCTGTTCTGACCCCAGGGTGCCTCTGTTGAGAAGTGTCAGTATCTATGTATTCATTACAGCACTCATTGTTCTCATACTGATACTACCCCCAGGGTGCCTCTGTCCTCTCCAACCTGATGGGCACCAACAGCGAGTATGACGGTGAGTGACGCTATTGCATATGAGTATGACGGTGAGTGGCTGTGGTGTGGTCTCCATACCACACCTATCCCAATGCCTATCCCAATCCCAATCCCTATCCCCCTGACTCGTTATAGGCAGTGTACGTACTGTGTGTGTATATTACCCCTGACCCATAGGCGACAGGGCCAGTGCCGTGCCTGTCACCATATCCTCAGCAGAGACAGGGGCATGTGCCTACACGATATGCGCATCAGCGGCTCTAGACGTCTCAGACGCACAGGTACCTATAGTGCATATGCCATACCACCCTTGACGTCTAGTCTAGCGTGTGTTGTCTTTGTATACTCCTTACCCCAGATGTGCTTTGGCAGTGCCTGTACTCTGTCTGTGACAAGCGAGGGGTCCTCCAACACCTCTATTCTGAGTGTGTCAGTCAGGGTTCGTTCGTTGATCGTCTCCGTCTCTCTCTCTGTGTGTCCCACCCCATTGCCAGTCTCTTTCTTATCCCATTCCCAGTCTCACCCTTTCCCCTTACCTCTTAGGTCTGGCCTAGTGTGATTGTCTCAGTCGTCGCGTCTGCCGTTCTCTGTCTGTGTATAGGCCTAATCGTGCTATGGACATGTGTCAAGAGGTACAACGTGATCAGATTCAGTATAGTTGTGTAGTATGATATTGATTGTGCTATGGATGTGTGTCAAGGTGTGATTACATTTCTTTTGGCTTAGGCTCTGATGTCTGGCCGGTTCTCTCCCCAGTCTGCTCTCTCTCTCCCTCTCTCTCTCTCTGACCCCAGGTATAGGGAGCGACGACTGGTGCTAGAGGTGGATGTACTCATGAACTCAGGTGGGAGTGCATCTATGTTATAGTATAGTATATAGCATATATAGTTTATATAGTATATATGGTATGTGTGCGTACATTCCTCATGGATGCTTGTGCGAATATCCGCGTCTCACTGTCGCCACCCCTGTCTAACTGTCAGGTCTTGATAATGTCACCTGCAAGGCATATCCAGAGAGCCACTCGAGGTATTGCCAGTATGTGCATCTACCTCTTGTCCAAGCGATATACATATGGTGTATAACCCATGTGCCTCCTTGATCCAATACAGACATGTATATGTCTATGAATATCTGTATGGATGTATATATGCCAGACCCCCCCCCCGGTGTATGCATATATATATATATATATATATGTATGTATGCCCATGTCCACCCTGACCCCAGGTCCTCTAGCACCCAGTCCCATAGACGGAGTGGCAGGGTCAGCAGGGCCAGTGACGCACATATTGAATAGAGACCTACCTACTGACGCTATTGTATAGCACTTCTATTGGTGTTCTTGAGGTTTCATTTACAGATTGCTTGTCAGCTGAATGGGGAATGGTTCAGAAGTACTCCGATATTCATGATATTCCTTTGACCTGTCTTATAAGTGGAGACACGTGAAAACTGGCCCAGTCACCATAATACCACAATAGCCTATTGTGGCACAATAGGAGGACAGCCTAGATTACGTTGTATGTATAAATGTTTATAATCATATTGTTGTTCCAAAACATGGCAAGAAACATAGGGTGTCAGGACAGAGATAGACCATACATAGCTTCCAATTCTATTTGGGGGGGGGGATACTACCAGAATATCGTAGTATACGACTTGGGTCGGCGAGTAATAGATGTGAATTCAAGTCACGCCCAGATCCAAATCTACTCTTAAACAGCCAGAGAGACCAGACACAATACTAGAGAGTCAATACAGGAGCACTGCGATTGGACTCATTTCGTCAAGCACCGCTCTCACGTGAGACTCTGGAAGAGCTGGGGTGAGGAGCTCTACTAGCATTTACTTCTTCACCCGAACCCGTTCCTCCATACCGCCTCTCTCTCCTCCACTGGCATGCTACACCACTCTGCCTTGTCAAACAGTGTCATGCCAGTGGGGGGGGGCTGATGGAAGTGTAGTGGCGACATTACACTGTAAGTCCCTTTCTATATAGAGGGATACGTTACCTGGCCGTCTAACTCAGAACCCGGAGCCGGGACAGTAGAGTCTGTAGTCAAAGGAGGAGGAGGGTCAGGGTCCGCCACTGGGTGCATGTACTAGTATAGCCAAAGAAGTGTATTCCACTAAGACACATCCCCAGAATGAGAGGAACAAAGTCCTATTACTTTAGATTCTAACTTGTATCCATAGATATCCGTTTCACGGACTATCATCAAGATATAGACCACCCTGGTCCAATTGACCTTGTGTCACAAGGTCAACAACTTGTGACACAAGTTGTGGTCCAAAAGTTGTGGCCGCCCTGGGCGGGGGGTGAGTGTACGACGAGATGGTCTGGGGGAAATAGAAGGATTGAATCCACCACCGACCCTCTCTGGAGCGACAGACCCGAGGAGGGCCAGAGCATCTCTCTCCTCCCTGGGGGTGGGCATGTACTGAGAGGGAGTCATAGTCACATCACCCTGAGCCTAACTCTCCCTCTCCTTCTCCCTCTCACTCTCCCTCCCACTGTCACTGTCAGTAGTCTGAGTGTCAGCAAACTCCATGACAGGCTCAGTCTCAGGTACAGTGGGGCTGGGACCAACAACCAGTGATTACATCTATGATTCTGCATGGTCATTCTCGCGTGTGGCAGCGGCAGGCCCATCACTGAACATCTCCCTGACACCATCAGCCATGGCCCGTATGGCAGGCTACATCCTGGCAGGCTCCAACATGACAAGGTTGATGTCGGGAAACAGCTGCATCATGGGGAAGGCCTCTTCCGCAGCCTTGACCATGTTGCGTATGATACCAGGGTTAATGCCCAGGAGCCTGGCACGGAGGTCTTCAGCAGTACCCCTCACCGCTCCCTGGATGTCGGGCATGTCACTGCAACTGATCCCCCCAGAATCAGCGATGATGTGAGGCAGGACACGAGCTGTGGTATTTGTGAATAAGATTTAAGACAAATATTAGACTTGACTAGAAACACTCTATTGTTGAAGATATCTGTGCAAACGCTGGAACTATCAACACAGAAACAAACACACAGAACACTCAAATGAACCAATGGCAGCACAATGACAGTCCCCTCTCACTTACTCAGATCGAGGTTGAGAATGAGAGAGGCTATGCCGGACTTGATATATACACTAAACCCCCCGGACGGATCGCCCTGAGAAGCCAGTAGACGAGCTTCCCTCCGCTCTTTGTCTGATAGTAAGAGGTCAAATCGAGAGAACGGCAACTGTTCTAAGAGTCATACCATCTCCTCTACACTACACAACTTCACGTATAAGAGTACGTACCGAAACTGCGCTTCAGCACATCCCTCCCGTTCTTCTGAGCCTCATAGACCCTCAAGAAGTGACTGTAGGTCGCATCCATGTCCCTCATTCTCTGCTCCAACTCCTCACGGGTGTAGGAGGAGGTAGGTCTCTCGCCCTTGGTTCTGTAGTACCTGACATAAGTATTAAACCATATGTAACGTGTCCCACTGAAACACAACAAAGAGAATATACACCACTCAACGTACTCAGTCATCCGAGACACGACGCCAGCATCAAGCTTGCTCATCAAGTTTCTCTAGTATCTCGAAAGAGAGAGACCCTCTGCGTAGAGTGTGTCACTTGCAAATTGCTTTTGAAACGTCGGAAAATTTCCGTCCGATTTCGACGGAAATCGGAAATATCCTGACTTGACTTAAAAGCCCAGGATATAATTTTCGCGTAAATTGTCGAACCGATGACCCTAAGTTAGGGTCCCTAACCCCCCATGCAGGAATAAGGCACTGCGTCAACACTGTTGACTCAACAGGGATAATACCCATTCAAACGGTTCCACCTGCGTTACAATAGTCCCTAGAAAGGCTATTCTAGGAATGTGTAAGTGAACATCCACGAGGTCAGTGACCTCAGGTCACATAGGGCCCCTATGATAGGCGGACAGTGCCAAGTCTACTGATTCCTTGGAGTCACTGTTTGCATCAAGCAACGCCTCTCTCTCCTCTTCTGGCATGCTACACCAGTCTGGCTTGTCAAACAGTGTCAGGCCAGTGGGTGGGGGCGGATGGAAGTGTGGTGGCGACATCACACTGCTATGACCCATTCTCTTATAGAATATCCATACAATACTGCGGAGTCTGCAGTGCATACAGGGATACGATTACCTGGCCGTCTGACTCATTACCCGTAACCGTGACACTAGACTCTAGTGACTAGAGCCGGTAGTCAAAGGAGGAGGAGACTCTGACTCAGAGTCTGCCACTGGAGGAGAGTTTCTTCGACTGTCCCACTCGTTTGTGTCCCTGAATCAAAGACTCCCCGACTACCGTTAACCCCAGCAGGAATGTTCTTGAACCAGCGGATCACACAGCCAACAAAAGAACGCTATCTTGTCTTGGTGAGAGGGTCATGACTTCCGAGAGTGAGTTATGAGCCCAAGGTTGTCCAGTCCTGGATTCCAGACCTATAGAGGGCCTCTGGTTTGATCGTATTAATTCTCATGTCGGAAAGTACGTCTCTTACGACGGTAAATGAAGGACTGCTGTTATGACGCCAAAGGTAACAAATATCACAAGTGCGGGTTCGGTCCTCCTAGCACACCAGAGTGTTAGACAGTCTGTGTAATGTCCGTTGACTGTGTGTGTTGTGAACCTGTCTGGGAGACACAGAGGGAGATCACCCCATGCAACGATGCAGATAGTGACACAGATTGACCATTTGTGTTGCAGTAGAGGATGCCAGGCCCTGGCAGTGACATAGCCATCTGCACAGTTTGCAAACTTCCTCTCTGCTAGAGTTGAACACGGCAATGTCCACTGTGGACAGTCCACATCGTACTTGTCCACTTATATATATTTCTGCCACTGTGTGTCACATGTCACAAAGGTAATCCCACATGAAACCCGTAAACACCACTGAATACAATAATGTCATTATCTATGAATCCATTTATGAGTCCATATAGACAGGCTATCCATATTGACACTGCATTCTAACTATGCACACTGTCTATGCACAATGTCTATGCGTAGTTGAGGTCAAACGCATCCTTGGTACGGTAGCTGTTCTTCTGAGGGTCAGCGTTGAAGAGGGTGTACCACATTTACACTTCAGCAAAGAGGCCAAACTATAACACTGTATCATCCACACAACCTGTATATACACATGATACATATGTGTGTTAAATACATGTATGTAGCACATCGCCCCACCCTTCCGTTGTCCCACTTGACCTCGAGCCATCCATCGTCAGTACCCTGGGCGACAATGGTACCCAGACCGTTGCCGTCCTGCTCAGCCCACTTCCAGTCTAGGGGTTAGGATGACGAAACAAACACACACACCAGTCTGGTCAAATGATACAGTATTGCCTCCACCACTGTGTCACTATAGTATATCACACTCTACCCACCTACTCCTCTCCTGACCCTGGCCCCTATGGGTAGGTCCATCCCAACGCTCCAGGAGACACTGGTCCCGACCTGGTGCCTTTGGGTCAGACTCCGGTGTATTCTACATATATTGTAAACAGTGTTTACTAAACACCCATTCAAAAACATGCAACGTACACAACTGGGCTACCCTGGACATACACTAGGTCGTGGCACCCGTCCTTGCCTGCCCTGTCGGTTAGAACGATAGATGGGTTAGAAAGGATAGAACGGATAGGTCGGTAAGATATGATACAGCCATATGTCCACAACACAGTGTGGCCTCCACCCTCAGAACACTGTCAGATGCTACCACACCCCTATACCTGTACGTGTTTGATGTGCCGTTGTCCCATGCCACTCTGACCCACTCAGTACAGCTGCTGCCTCTGGCTGCGGTGACCGTGCCCTGCTTGGTGGTACCAGACTGGTCACCCCACTTCCAGTCTGACGTGAGACACCATATGTATATATATATACATATCTATATGTATATATATCAGAAGTCAGGGTAGGTGAGGAGACCAAAGATTGGATATACCACAGCGTCCAATAATCGTCTCCCATAACACAACACAACACCATGCTATATAGTATTGCATATACAAAGACCAACCCCCCTAGCCCATACCTGGCCCCTCGGTGACCCTAGCACCCACCCTCAGGGTGGGACCAGCCCTGACCAGCAGGTCACCCTCATCCTCAGCCCCTGCTGCCTCTGCTGGAGCTGAAGTGGCTGCTGGGGTGTTGCCTCCGGCTGGGGCTGGGTTGCCCCCCCCAAGGACAGTGGCTTGGGTTAGTACAGGTATCTGTAGTATCACGTCAATCAAACACTGATACTGGAACAGTTGAGGTCAGAAGTAGGAACCCGTCCCATTAGAAATAGCCATGGATGTATTCCCATGCATTGCCCTCACCCTGTGTCTCAGGGACTGATGATACTGGGACTGGGGCAGGGTCGTCTGAAGTGGCTGTAGAGGCAGAGGGAGCCTGGGAGGATAAGAAAGGGAGGCAGAGAGAAGAAATATGTAAATGGGACAATTGACAAAACACTGCAAAATGAAGTGGTTGCAGCATACAGAACAAAAACATACAACAAACGACACCGCCGCTGGCAGTGCATACCTGAGCCCCAGCCAGTACTGATACTGACACTGGTTCATCCACATAGACCAGATCGTGCTTGCCTATGCATCAGATGACGTAGAATAATAATATCATATATACTCCAGACTACATATACGCATAGGACTACTAAAACGTGTAAAGGATATGTAATACTATATGGGGCATACATCACAGCTACCCCCGTACCGTTGACCCCTGCCCGATAGAAGTTCTCTCTAGACTCGTCCCCGCCCCAGTGCACGACCACCCACCCCTCATCGTCGGGGTCGTTCCTAGACATCAGTATAGACATCAGTATAGGCATCAGTATAGGCATCAGTGTCAGTGTCAGTGTCAGTACTGATGGGCAATGGGGATGGAGTGGATATATGAGTGAGGCATAGTGCATAGAGGCCCATACACATCGTTCACTCCTCACTGACTACAGAGTACAGAGGTGTATGCATCAACACTACACCATCCTCTACACCTACTGTATCCACACTACTATATCCATATACCTGACAATGATACCCACTTGGTATCCATGCATCAATCTTACACAATATACTGATACCATACACTACTTGTACTCATACCTGACGATGGTACCCACACTGTGGCCATCCTGATCGGCCCACTCCCAGTCAGGGCCTGGGGGGGAGGGGAGAGAGAGAGAGAGAGAGAGAGAGAGACACACAGAGAGAGAGCGGGGGTGCTGATCCCAACCACTATCACCCACATACTCAAACTGTCTCTAGTGTAAACACATGTACACATATCCTCACAATACTCTGTACATACATAACCACCCCCTACCTCTTCTGACCGATGCCCCTATCACCAGGGCATCCCCCCACAGTACATTGCCTGTGGGTCTAGAGACAGGGGCAGGAACAGGGGCCTGGGGTCAATGGCAGACGCAGGTACACAATGACCAGTAATCGTACAAACGTGTAACTAAGCACATACACATACACCATCTGATCACCCACCCCGTTGTCGTCTGAGTCCTCCTCCTGCCCAGGCAGAGCATCCACATACACCATGTCATAGCACCCACTGGCCCCAGCCCTGTCCATGAGAGGGAGGGGTGGGCCATATACTATACAACCAATACTATGCAACATATATCAATGAGAGGGAGGGGTGGGCCATACTATGCAACAGATACACAACAGAAGGGCACTACTGGTACCACCGCACCTGTAAAACTGCTGGGTGTTGGGGTCGTGGTCCCAGGTGACTATGACCCAGCCCTCATCGTCGGGGTCATTGCCAACCACGGTGCCGGTGCCGTGGTGGTCCTACAGGTGAGGGGGGAGAGAGAGAGAGAGAGAGAGAGAGACAGGTCATGCCAAATCGTACTAGTACACATAGGCAGCACCCTCCCACCTGCTCCCCCCTCTTCCAGTCCAGACACCATATACTCCCCCACACACACATATATATCACATATATAGGGATACTAGTAGTCATACAGTCACAGAGTCATACCTGCTCCCCCCACTTCCAGTCCGCCCCCCTCCGGACCTTGGCCCCCTCCCTCAGGCCTAGCCCATACACAACAGGCGCAGAGGGTGCAGACACAGAGCCAGGGGCAGAGGCTGCGTCAGATGCAGACACACCCACCGGTAGGCTGGTCCCGTCCTCGGCCACATACTCTAGGTCGTACGACTTGGCAGCCCCAGCCCTATAGTTGTTCTTGACCCCGTTGTCCCAGGCCACCCGCACCCACCCGTCGTCCCTCTCGGGGTTCACAACGATGGTGCCCAGGCCAGACCCGTCCTAGGGGTGAGGGATACGTTTGTAGATATATAGGGAGATATAGACAATAATAATGAATGAGTATAGGGAATAGCAGTCACCATTCATATATATATACAGTGCATGTGCCTACCTGGTCCCCCCACTTCCAGTCTCTGCCTCTCTTCACCCTGCCCCCCATCCTCACTCCGGCGCCGTCCTTACCCCACACCACAGCATTGGGCGGAGGGGGACGCTGCCTGAGATGAGTGGTACTGACACCGATATGCGGGACCTATCAGTATGGGGTGTAGATCAGGGTGCGGTATCCCACGCAGCTGCCATGTATACTCACACACACGGAATTGTAATTGAGCCCTTCCTACTCCCACTAAACACATAAATGTACATGTATATAGTGGATCTGGTACCTGATTCCGACGTTGGTGGGTATGGGCTCGATGTAGACGAGGTCATATGCATCGTCGTCCCCTGCCCTGTAGCCAAACTCACCGCCAATGTCCCACTGTGCATAAGGTAAGGTGGATGATACTGATACTGATATACATATATAACACAAACACTAGGTCTAGTAGGACATCACACCTCCACAATGAACCAGCCAATACATGTATACATATACATATGTATAAATACATGTATACACTAGGTATAGGACATCACACCTCCACAATGACCCAGCCAATCTTGTCGTGCCTCCTCAGCACCTTGCCCTCACCCTGTCCGTCCTAGGGTGAGGGGGTGAATGGGAGAGACAGTGAGAGAGTGACGGGGGAGGGAAGTGGGGAGTGAGGGTAGACTCAACAATTATGCGTCTATACAGGTACTGCATACCTGTGTGCGCCACTCCCAGTATCAACACCAGTACAGTATACACATACACTATATACATATAGTCATACTCATATACATCCATATACTCTACACACCTGTGTGCCCCACTCCCAGTCCGGCCCCCTCCGGACCCTGGCCCCCTCTCTCACTGTGGCAAAGAGCACCATCTCCTGCTTGGTCCAGTCCATGGACTGGGGTGAGGCACATACTGTGTGTCTATATACTAGGCACTTCTATCAATGCATTTGGGTCTAATGATGGCTCGGTGTCTAATGTCCAATTCTCATCCACGGAAAGGGGTAGAAATATAGAGTACAGATGCAATACATATGAATTCATATAGTAATCTGTCCTCGTGCATGTACCTCTGGCTTGTGGTAGTCCTCTGCGACATAGACCAGGTCGTAGTTCTCGTCAACCCCGGCCCGGTAGTCATTCTCCTGGGGTCAGATATGAATATAAAGTATAGCAGAGTGTATATACCTTCAGGAGTGTGAAACACACACATATCAGAGTGCATTCCGCATATCCAGTGTACCACTGTCCATCCACCCCATACACACACTGATACATACAAACCAGCCCACCTGCCCACTTGCCCACCGCACTCTGACCCACCCGTCCACCCTGGAGGGGCTGATGATGGTACCATTCCCTGTGTCACCGTCCTGCTCCTAGGGTTAGAGACAGGGGGGGGGGGGGGTGATAGTCTTCCTTGAGATGCTCTTGAGATAGATGCAATGGGTTACACCACAATGCCGTTTGGACTCCCTGCCTGTATACCCTACCCACCGTGTATGTACACAGTATGTATATATATATCCCACCCACCTTGTACTTCCAGTCTGGCCCTCTTCCGACATGGGCTCCCTGGGGGGTGAGGATGGGGTAAGATTATGCAGAATATATGGGTGAGGACAGGGTGAGGATGGGGTGAGGCTCACACGACACTCACCAATGGAGGACACTGACACTATTGAATACTATGTGATACTGATCAACTACTGCATATACCGTCCAGAGGTATGGGAGCATATATATAGTGCATAGAGGTGCGTACCACTCTGACGCAGTTGGCCTTGACAACATCCAGATCCGGCACGGGGTGCTGGCCCCCAACATGCTGTGAGAAATAGAGGGTGCACATATTATTAAACAATAATGAATACATAAAGCACACAAATTGTCTCGAAAGGACGAGAGACAATGAGAGTGTGACACAGTCATAGCTTGGTATACATTTACGTATTGATACATACCCTAGCCGAGGGGTGTGAGGTGCCCGGGGCAATCTCTTGCACAACCCCACTGTCCTGTGGTCAGGGGGGGGTACTCATATACAAACACACACACACACACACATATATATATATATATATATGACATATGCGCCGTTGAACTGTGGAATATGACTATCACATAAATATATATCTCTCTCTGACACTTGGGGACTACATATGATCCGACACAGTGCTGCACATGCATACACTCACCTGGTCTGCGTAGAGTAGGTCGTACTCCTGGTCGGCCCCGGCACGGTATGTGTTGATAGCACCTGGGTGAGGAGAAAGGGACACTTATGTGGAAGACTGATGAGACCGAGAATGAACACGTGGATGTATCACTGTAACTGAGTGGATTAGACAGCGAAGTCTGACATAACATAAAAGATAGAATCTCAGAAGTGCTACATATACTTGCACACATCCTTGCACACCTGATGGCCACTCCACCCTGACCCACCCCCAAAGTCAGCCATTACATATATAGATAGACTAACAGACCACGTGCAGTGTATACATGTACACACATCCTTGCACCTGATGGCCACTCCACCCTCACCCACCCGTCTCTGAAGGGCCCTGTGATCTTGCCCTTGGTACCCACCCCTCCATCCTACGGTGAGACAGGGAGAACAGAAGGGGGACTGCCTGACTACCATTATCAATACTTGATGCGAAGCCCTTATCCTGTTATCTAACCTGTAATCTATCTAGTTATCTACAACCTACCGCGTAAATACACGTATGTCCCAAACAATGAGACCATAGAACATACACACACATACAAACATATACAGTTGCAAATACCTGGTCGTCCCACTCCCAAGAGGGCCCCCTGACTACATATGCCCCCACCCTGAGAGAGCCTAGGGGTCAGCAGATGTGTATGTGTACCGACAAAATGTCCCTCACATAACACCGATACAAACACACCGACACCCCATGCAATGTAACACACACACAATCAACGCACTACCTGGGGATGTGACGGCCATCTCAGGGACAGGCCTCGCCTCAGTGCCGCCAGACCCAGCAGGCACCCCGTCGTCATCGGAGACGTAGACCAGGTCGAAGCAGCTCTTGGCACCGGCACGGTAGTTGTTAGAGCGGCCCTCGTCCCACTGCAGGTGAGATATAGAACAAGACATGGATAGAGGAATAGTGGCTAATTTGGTGACCAGTATCTATTGGAGTATTCCAAGGATATTACAGGGATCGAATGAACCAATGCAACTGCCGGAATATCAAGACGTATGATCAGTATAGGTATACGTATGACTCTGAGGCATATCGGCTCAACACACAACTCTCTAGAGATATGCTGATGCCGAGTAGCGTGAGCATATATATATATATATATATATATATATATATAGGTATTGGTGTTGCTATTATATAGATTGATAATGGTTTCGCACCTTCACCCTGACCCAGCCGGGCTCGTCTGAAACGTTCTTGAGCAGAGTCCCCAGTCCATTGGCGTCCTGGGAGTCAGGGACCACTGTCTCAGGTGTAGACACAATCACACAGTGAGGGACTGTTCTCAGACCTGCTCCTCCCACTTCCAGTCCAGATACCATATATATACATACCCCCCCCCCCACATATATATATGGATATTAGTGCATCTACATACCTGCTCCTCCCACTTCCAGTCCTTGCCCCTCTTTACCCTGGCCCCCACACGCAGGAACTCTCCATACACCACGGTCCTGGGGTCAGGAACATCGACAGGTGGGGATACTATATCCAATCAGACTATCCCTGCATACACCCTCACCACTTATGGCCACCCATATACATACCCATATATATACCCACCTGCCAGTGGTACACTCCTCCGAGTACACAAGGTCGTAGTGGCCATCAGACCCAGCCCGGTACTCGTTCTCCTGGGGTTGGAACAGGACACTGTACACTACACTCAGAGTGAACGGTTGCCGCTAGCAACATATCTCTATATGCAACAGGTCACGTATACAGCACCTCCTCAGAAGTGATAGTGTTGTGAGCACACCCACCTGGCCGTTGTGGGTCCACTTGACCTCCACCCACCCCTCCGAACTGGCTGCCTTGAGAATCACCCCCAGACACCCAGAGCCGTCCTGGTTCCCCCACTTCCAGGCAGGGCCCCTGGCTACCTTGGCCCCCACCCTGAGACAGGAGGCATCCACACGCTCCACTGGGGGGAGAGGCAGACCGAGACAACAGCAGCTGACATGCACACAATAGAGACCAAGGGTATACCTCACTACACATAGATTCTATACATATCTGCAAAGAGAGCATTACTAACCTACGCGTGACACGGCACCCTCCGCACTTGGTGCAGAGACAGTAGTGGCAGTAGTGGCAGGGGCAGGGGCAGGAACAGGTGCCACCGCAGCAGTTGGGATGGCTCCCTGGGGTGCTGCGTAAGGGTTGACGGGCACTGCGTACTTGCCCACCTTGCCCTCCCTCATCAGGCTGTCAATGGCAGGCACATACTCAGGGGCCACACCGTACTGGTGGGACAGATACTTGGCAGACTTCACCACAAGACCCGACCCCAGCAGCACGGGCCAGCCTAGGGGTCAGGGGGGACAACAGCTTGGACAACGGCAGATGTAACAGATACGGCAGGAAGTAGAAGGTGTGTGTGTGGGGGGGGGGGGGCAACGGATCCCAATATTAGTATAACTGACCCA
>BDIP01000191.1:7022-26289 GCA_003568945.1 Kipferlia bialata
CTATATCATGCCAATACGGGGCATGGCCCAGCCTCAGTGCACCTCATGCAGGTATGGATAGTATGTACACATATACACTGTACACTCATATATGTATAGTTGTCCACCACCCAGGTATTTGTATAGTCTCTTTGTACTCCCTCACCCACCCATCACCCATTCCCCTTCTAGAATTTCTCCTTATACCTGTGGCACCCATGACACTGACGAGTCAACCTTCCCGCATTTCCTCACACCTATTATATACATAAGTATCGTTAGTATACCTTACCCCTAGGCACCCATGACACTGATGAGTCCTCTGACATGGACAGCCAGGACATCACTCTCATAATCATTAGTACTATTACTCTATCTATATATCTATACTCCATATACTTACGCAGGCACTCATGACGCCGATGAGTCGTCTGACATGGACAGCCAGGACAGTGGGGACGGTGAGGTATGGGATGGGTGGTGGAGACCGTGTCTGTATCAGTATCATGATCTGTAGTAGTAGTATTCTAGTAGTGATACTGACACTGTCTCATCATGAGGTGGAGCCTATGTCAGTGTCAGTGGAAATAGTAATGTAGTATACAATATAATGTAGTGATAAATATACTAACCATGAGGTTGACCCTGTGTCCACAGGGGCATACCCACCCTATCTGTCCCTGGCTGTGCTGCACGATGTGTTGAAGAGTCAGGTACATGATATACATATTGAGTGATATACAATATATATATATTGTATACCTGTTATATATATATATACATTCTTATATGTCCCTGTCTGCGCTGCACGATGTGTTGAAGAGCCAGGTACATACTATATATATAGTGTAATATATATATATATCATGTTATATAAGGATGTGTTGAAGAGCCAGGTACATAGTAAGATGCCTATATGCATACTTCATGTTATATAGCGATGTACTTTAGAGTCAGGGGGTATCTGGAATAGGTATAGTACTAAATCACACATATATTTGTATTGTATCAAAATCATATGTATATTGACTGACCCCCAGATTGCGGAGAGAGAGAGGGCTGCCGAGGAGGCCGAGAGGGCAGAGAGAGAGGCAGAGAGAGTGGCAGCGGAGGAGAGAGAGAGAGAGGCAGAGCGCATCAAGCAGGGTATGTGTGTGTAGCACACTCCTTGTTTTTTTTCATATCCCAGACACTCCTATTATTTTTTACTATATGTGTCTGTTCTGACTAAGCCCTGCTGGTGCATGACCATGATATCATGTTCATATTCTCTCTCTCTCTCTCTCTCTCTGCATATCTACACATATGTATACACTAACCCCCAGCCATGCTTAAGCGTGAAAGTGCCAGGCCCATATTCTCTCTCTCTCTATATAAACCCTACCCCCCCTCCTCTCCACCTACATATATACTAACCTTACATATACTAACCCCAGCCATACTTGAGCGTGATCGTGCCATGGCCATACTCTCTCTCTCTCAATGTATATATACACCACCCCCTTCTCTCAACATACATACTAACCCCCAGCCATGCTTGAGCGTGACCGTGCCATGGCCATCGAGGCCGAGAGGATGGAGAACGGGGAGGAGGCCGATGAGGCACAGGGGGCAGAGGGAGGAGAGACACCCTCTGTGCTACCCTCCAGTCCTGCCCCACCCCAGACACCCACTCTATACGAGGAGGCATCAGTGGCAGAGGGGGACTCCACCCTACCCTCAGGTGCTGCCTCACCCATGTTACAGAGTGTACTGGGTGAGGGGGTGCAGGGGTGGCTAGGGGGTACCGAGGCAGAGGGTGGTGCCGCTGGGTTCACCCACTATGAGACTGAGTTCAAGGACCTCCTTCTGTTGGAGGGGGAGGAGGATGGGGGTGTCTCTCTGTATCCTGAGGTGGACCCATCTCTATGGCCTGCTCTGCCTGTCATACATGCTGAGGGAGAGGGAGAGGGAGATGAAGAGGGTGTGGTCTCTGATGACTCTGCCTCTCTCTCTCTATCTGAGCGCATGGACAGTGTCGAGTCTGCTCTGTCTACCATCAGAGGACAGCTCTCTGTCACACTCTCCCTCTCTCTCAACCCCTCATATGTCAAGGGGAAGGGGAAGGGGAAGGGAGAGAGGGTGAGACGTCCTGCCAGGGAGAGGCAGAGAGTGTGGGCGGCACTCACGAGTATGCAGGTCTGAAGTAGTGTAAATTGAATTGAAGTTGTTGTATGTTGTATATAGACCGAGGATATGGAGTAATGGCGGATTTACCAGTATTATGATAGCCAATACATACTCTCAACGAATCACACAATCATTTATGGGGATGTTGGGAGTCCAGAAACACATAGTAACTGGGTATATGCAGATGCAATTACACAGAGAGACATCGAGCCACTCTCCCACTCTATCTGACTGGTGGGGCGCACTCTCTCTTCTCCCCACCTCTCTGCCCTAGAAAATGGCAACCTCAGACTCCCAAAAGGTGTTTCTCTCCGCCTGCTCCCTATATATGCACCCCCGACGTGTTCTGGGGGGGGGGGTATGACATCCATACCCCAACTTCCGATACATCATGGTGATGCTCCTCCCCCTACTTCTTCTGGCCATGACTATGCATCAGACTGCCCATGGTGCCGGTGCCACCTGGGGTCAGGGCCCATATCAATAACTGTATCTATGTGAGTAGACGAATGAAAGTAATTCCACACATATACTATACCTGGCACACTGGACTGAGACCTAGTGGCGTCACGATATATATAAATAACATATATATATCCTACCTGGCACACTGGACTGGGGCAGGACAACAGTGCAGTGGTTGGACTCAAGAACCCTGGGGTGAGGGGGGTGGAGAGGGGGGGGGGGGGGGGGGGGAAAGACAAGGGGGGGGGTTGGTGTCCCCCCCCCCCCCCCCCCCCCACACACATATACATATATATTAATGCATAGAGAGAGATGGACAGAGAATAGCCCCCCCCCCCTTGACACCAGATATGCAGCCAGACTACCTCCTGAGTGTGAGAAGCCAGCACCCTGTCTCATAGACGTCCCAGGTACAGTGAGAATCAGACACACTCAATCACGCACCCTCACTGCTCCCACCACTGTCTGTCTCTTATTACTCCCCCCCCCCTTCTCTCTTATCACCAGACAAGCTGCGTCGCCCTTTGATGAAACTGGGCCCCATGCCATCCACTCGGGTAAGGGGACATGGAAGAGATTCTGTATGTTGTTATAATACGGAGTCAATATGTTGGATCTTGACATAGTATATTCTCTCCCCTGAGGTAACTTATTGATCTATTTACCTGACCCAGGCACTGATCGGGGCCAGACGACTGGATCTGCAGACACCGCACCAGGAGAGAGAGCGGCTAGACAGACTGTGTGATAGGCACAGGCGGCGCCCCCGTCTCAACCGTTCCCATAGCAGTATGGGGGACCTCTCTCCCTTCCACAAGGCAGCCTCTCTCTTTGCAGACACAGCCAAGGACGCTGCCCCTGCCCCTACCTATGCCTCCTCAGGTACCCAGATGACACCCCTCCCTAGGGCTAGGTCCCAGTCAGTGCTGGGTAGGGGGGTAGAGGGAGAGGGAGAGGGACGGGGTACATGCCACACCCAGTGCCTCCCTGACCCACTCTCCATCCCTCCCCACCCTACTGCACTTGATGACCATGACTTGCAAGGTGTATCAGTGGCTGTAGAGGGGGAGGTACTGCAGCAGAGGAGGAAGGGGAGGATGGTGGTCAGGGCAGTGCGAGGGGAGCAGGGTGTTAGCGTCAGCCATGTTGGGGACCTGCCCCTCTCAGTCACTGCTGCCTCCAGGGAGTGGAAGATCAGGAGTGCATCCATCACTAAGGTATGCAGTGTGTGTCATTGATATGTTTGCTCTACTCTGTAGGATATTGAAGGCACATCCCCCCCACCCCCTTTCACCCCAGCGCTGGCCGAAGCATAGTGTGAAGCCCCAGCAGAGTGCTAAGCCTGTCCTGGCTGAGATATCAGAGGTCGCTGAGGTCAAGCAGGTTCTGCCTACTCTGCCCGAGGCCCCTGCTGAGAGTGAGATGAAGGGCAGGGTGTTGACTAGGGGCAATACTCCCTCAGGTGTGGCCATATCTGGCAAGGCTCCCCCTCGGTTCCCTCTTGGCCGCAAGAAGTCAGAGCCTGCAGCATCAGACCCACAGAGGTCTCTCCCTACACGGGTCAACACCCCATCAAGGTATCTCTCGATTCTGTGATGCATAGTATGATGGTGTGTGACCAGTACCAGTGGTCTCCTTATTCATTCTGTGTATTGTACTGACCATCAGTGTCTTGAGGCCGTCAACCTCCCCGTCCTCTTCCAAGGGGACTATCGGTGGAGCAGATGGTGACAGGGCATATCGTGAGGAGGACGGAGGGGTATTGCTGGGCGAACTGGGATCCTCTGTATCGGAAGAGAAGGGACAGGACGACTCTGAGAATGGAGACGAGAGCGATTCTGAGACACCCTCCGTCTCCCTTCCCTCTACAGTCACAGCCCCCCCTGGCCCTCATGAGGAGGACACCACGGCACCAATCCACCCCGCCCTCTCTGATGAGCACATGCCTCTGCATGAGGATGGTGCCGGTGATGGCTCTCCTGTGGTAGATGTGACCTCCCTTGCCATCAAGAGCATAGGACTAGGCCTCTCCTTTATCCACAGGCTGAGGAGGAAGAGTATGGGTCAGTTGGGGAGACTGTCTCTCTCGACTGCAGTGGGTCTTAACCGTGTGCCTTCCAGCCTTGACGAGGCCGTTAGTGGAAGTGTACATGACTCTCCCTTGTTCACACCACAAATAGGGTCAGTGGTGCCCAAGGTGCGAGAGATGCCGTCTAAGCTGAGTGTGATGAGTCTGGGGCCAGAACACTGGGTAGGCGGGATACTGCCCATCGGCATGCAGGTCCAGGGGTATGCAAGGTGAGTGCAAGTAGAGTAATAATATGATACAGTGCACCTGATACACCCACATAATAGTTTACCTTCCTTATCTCCCAGGCTCCCGGAGTTCACAGACCTCAGAGAGTGGGTGGAGGTGACGGTGGTCAAGATCGACAGAGAGACAGGTATCATACTATATATCCATATCCATAGTGTATACATGGCTCTTGCTTACCCTAGGGAGACTGGAGGTCAGGCTGGTGGATCCAGTCACTAGAGTGTCAACGGCTCATCGCCTTGGCTCTGCCAAGCTGAGAGTCCCCTGTGGTGCTCAGGTGGAGTCTGACTCCGTTGACAGCTACAGGAGTATCCACGTGTCCCAGTTCCTGACCAAGGGCTCTCTGTCTATTCAGCATAGGGTCTCCAGAGAGGGTCATATCTCCAATATCAACACTGTCAGCCTGGATCAGGTGGGTGCTTTTGAGTCATCCTAGATAGATCCACTGACTTGCTTACTCCAGCTGCCGTCACTGGATGCTGTGCCTTGTGTGGACAGGTGCCAAGAGGAGGCTGGAGGGACTTGTCCCATAGGTATGTCCACAGTGTGTTATGTGACCGGAGATACTCTTTGGTGGCAGACGCCATTATCATACTTTAGATCTCACTGGCAGGTTTGCAGCATACCATCCATGCCCTTCACGGAGGCGATCTGTTTGAGACCGAGAGGGTGGGAGACAACTCGGGGTCACCTCCTCTGTCAAGGAGCCTCATGGGTGACCACTTCCCACAGTCTCATGGGAGACCATCCCTAGTGCAGCAGGCCAAGGACGCTGCAGAAACAGCCTGGCGCCATGCAAGGCAGGCAGGAATAGCAAGGTAAGAATGGTGTGGATATCATATTCTTAGAGCTAGGGCGTTAGTGTCTTATCCCAGGCTCAGCAACATATCTACCAGTTCCCTTCCAGCAGACACTGAGACCCTCACCGATATCATGTTCGAGAGTGTCGGGACCTCCAAGCTGCAGCGCTCCTTCCCGCTGTCCAAGTCTGTCTGGCACACTGGGGATGCCTGCAAGTACAGGATAGGACGGGAGGCCTTTCAGCAGAGGGCTGCCTTCCTCGAAGACAACCTGATGTATCTGGACCCCGCATCTTGGGGCCACATGTACAGATTCAAGGTAAATATATATGGTGACGTGTGTACGTTGAACAGGCCTTTCTCTGTCCCACTGAATAGTGATTTCTAACTCACCAGGCCTTTCTCGAGCAAGTCCGCTCTCTCATCCTGCTGATCACTCCGACATCAACTTTCATGAACCCGGCTGCTCTTGTAGGTGACATACCAGTCTCTCTCTCTATATAACTATTGTGTCTATTTTACTCACAAATGTATGTTCAGTACCACTTACACCAGAGGCCATTACCAACACCCGCATCCACTACCTGGGTGTGGACGGTGATGAAGGCGACTATGATGGTATCCCAGACACCATCCTGTCAGACAGGTGGGGTTCATCGTCAGTCGAGTGACTCTCACATATGTATACTAACAACTCAACATGATATTTAATGCTGACTAGCAGAGAGCACTGCACTTTCCAGGAGTATGCAGAGCACAACAAGCAAATCGCCGAGGCCCTCCGAGCCCTGTTGGACGATGCTGTGAGGTAGCACTTCCACTCTCTCATATTCCTGTCCCAGCCTAACTCAGGAACCACATCCACAGGATCACTGGTGATGCCTCCTGGGCAGACCTTGACAGTACGCTGGAGACAGAGATTGCTCAGTTCAAGAAGAGCCAGCTTCACTCTATTCTGAAGGGAGCTAGGAGACCAGCTGGCACTGTGCTAACTATAGAGGTATGTCAATACTCTCTTGTTGTCGTCACATAGTGTCTTACCCTCAGGTTGACGTGGAGTGCATCAGAAACAAGGCCTTCAACTGCATGAAGGAAAGGCGGGAAAGGCTGATACAGCTGTTGGACTTCATGGTGCTCTCAATGTTGCACTCAGCGAGTGAAGGTGTGTCTCTCTCCTAACGTTTGGCCATTAGGGTATCTTATTGACCTCCAGACTTTGCCCTCTCCTGGCTGGATGGCCATGCCTCCCTAGAGTCCCAGTATCTAACCAAGCCTATCTGGAGGGCAGGACTGAAGCACAACCTCATGGACGTCACTCAGCCCTGTGGCCACTGGGAGCCGCGGCAGCCACGTGAACTACTCTTCTGGCCTCACCTACCTGGGTCCAGTCTTGTCCAGGCATCAAGAGGGGCGGTGATTCGTCTGCCTCTTGAGGTGCGAGATTGTAGACAACACTTTCAGGTTAGCCGACAACACTAACTCAGGTTGTTCCAGACGAGTGTGCTGCTGGATATACAGCGAAGAAGACCCCTTGCTTTCTAGATGCCGACTCCAGGTTCGACGGCTCCTTGCTGTGTCTCTTGTACTGTCTGATATATTGTCCCTGAACGCTCCTCTCTGTGTCTTCTTACCCCCAGTCACTTCTCAATGTATGTGGAGATCCTCTCCACTTGGGAGCGGACACGGAGTGTGACGTCGTTCACCCCCCCTACGGTCCCTTATCTATCCAACGGCATATCCTTGGCAGGTACATTGATACATTTGTCCCATGCTCAGTATGAGTCATATGCGTCTACTATATCATCGGTATCACTTCAGATGTCGTGGACCCAATGAAGTTCAAGATGAGTCAGGCGCAGTCTCTGGGGCACCAGATGGGTGTATTCATGTGAGTGTCCTTCACTGCTTACATTATACTTCATTTGCTTGGAAATGTACATTCTCACTCCCAGTGGTGTGTCAAGAAGGTTTGCCCAGAGGCTCATATTGGGTGACGAGAAACTCAAGGCTCTCACTGGTTATTCTACCTTTGACGCCATGATTGAGGGTATATCTCCTGCGAGTGTCGGGTCCGACGAGGTGTTCATGCCCCCAATGGGGTTGGGGTCTCTTGGAATTACTCCCGTCGACACCTCACTTGAGGGTAGCCAAGTGTCTGCCGACTCTCTGACGCCAGAGGAAGCGGACCCAAGGCTTGCCCTCTCTCCTCTGAACACAGCTCTTATTGAAGGGGAATGGGCCGTAGTAGGTGAGTGATTAGTAGTAGATCGACAGTCCCCACTCTTCAGTTATGGACCCTCTTCTGGTGTGATCCCTGTCTTCGCATCATATTCATAGTCTCATACCCAGCCGAATACACTGAATTTGTGGCCAAGATTCCTCCCAGAGCATTCTACCTCAACGCCGTCTCACATGCTGATGCCGTGCTGGTGGTACTGAAGGTACTTGTTGCTTATACTACTTATGTGATCGGTCACACGAATAGTACTACTCTCCCTTCACTCTATGACTGTGACGATATCATAATAGAATAGTAGTACTCTCCGGCAATCTGATCCCAGGAGTATCTTGAGGGGTCTCGGGTATCTCTTCGAGAGAGGCATTCCAAGATACTGATGTAAGTGATAGTGAATATGTCATTTCTTGTACACCTCTAAGTTCTCTCGGTATGTCTATTGTAACATCAGAACTGCTATCCAAGCCACCCTCCACTGCATCAGAGAGGTCTGGAAGGAGTCCCGGAGAGGTGGGTGTTACATACCTCGTGTATTCTGCCTTCTATATCATGTATGTCTTACTCGATAGCTGTTGTGCTCCCTGAGGACTATGATCGTATGGTGGATCTGCTCCAAAAGGTGAATGGGGCAGCTGCCAGGTGAGATGACCCAGGCTGCGAATCATATATCACGTTGTCTTCACCTGCCGTTTCCTTCCTCACACAGATGGGTCGCTGCTAGTGTAGCACTCAACACCTTTGCCGACGCAATGCTCACACATGGTACATTCATACCATTAGAGTGTCACATCGCAATGATTAGGTATGATAACCGTGGTTGGAACATACATACCTGATACATCACAGTGTCTGACTCCAGGATCAAGAGGTTCTCCATGGCCATACCAATGTTGGTAAGAGCCACAACTGCAACGAACAAGAAGTACGGGTGTATGTTACCTACTGAATGTGTTTCTACTCGAAGTCCACATACACACAAGAGTTCTGATGACTCCATGACTGCTGTGTTCACATTAATAGCATATACCGGCTAACTCAGGAACAATGCCTCGCAGCTGAGGCAGTTGACGACTCTAGCTCATTGGCAGAATGACATATCTCAGACAGTGAGCGACACATGCAAGAGCCTATTGGGTCTCTCTACTAGCACTCAGGTAATTATGTTTGTGTTTGTAGTGTCAAGGGATTCTGAGTGTCCTATGGTTTCTCATACTAGGCTCAGCTAGCAGATCCCGATTACTCAGATTCCTTCTCCTTCCTGTCAGTCCCCTTTGTGTTCCCACCGACCCGTATGCTACACGATATGGTGATGGGATTCGAGCCATACTTCTCCCGACCACTGGCTGAGTCCCGTACAGACTTTGCAAAGACCCTGGCTTCCGATACACAGGAAGTGTGGGCTGAGACTGAGGTTAACGAGTTCCTAGCAGCATCCGGACTCATTATTGCATTTGCCAGGTGGGTAAATGTTCTGCTGCTGTCTATCAGCTGTCAATATTTTGTTGAAATGAGTTGTATTCTCAACTCATAAATATCTTATCTCAGCATTACTGGGTTCCCTGCTCTCCCAGACCTGGATCAGTACCCAAGTGTCACAGAGATTAGACGCAGGGTGACAGTTGATGGGGAAGAGGCCAAGGTAAGTCTAGTGTTGAATTTATATCTGCTGTTCCCGTATCTCATTTACAGGTACCTATAGAGCTGTACCAGAGACCAGCAGAGCGTGGTGAGATAGATCTGGAACGGGTGCTTCAGGAGACAATCCAGCTGATTGAGCGCGGCAGAGCAGGTAACCGGATGACCAGATATCTACATCTTGGATATATCTCACTGCTAGGTATACGGCAGATCAAGCTATGGGCTGATCTCTCCCAGGTTCAAGGCATTGTCCTCAGTCCTAGCATGCAGAGTCTTGACGGAGATGTGTTCCTACTGCACAAGTATGTGAAGTATATTATTCCATTTCTGGAGGTGTCCTGTGAAATTTAGTATTCCATTACTGCAAGTGTCCTCTGACATATTATACTTCATTGTGTGCTCGTCTTACACCCAGTTGCATGGGTCTGATCAGACGTGCACGGAGTGGAGAAGAGATGCTGCAGTCAAGCCCTGTTGATGAACTCGACATTGAGAGCATCAATGACTTGATGCAGGACATTGAGCGATGCCTCCAGTTCATGCGTATATCATTTGATAACAAGGTTTGTAAATGGCGTATTCAACAACGTGACTTTGTCAAACCTTTCTAACATCAAGGCAGGTGTGCACAACATGACCTTTGCAACTGAGCTAGAGGCTGTGAGGGATAGGATGCAGCCTGGGGTGGAGCTGATGCGGCTGGTGACCGTGCCCTCCCTCATGCACAGACACCTCGACATCCTCGAGTCCTCATCCTCCCTACCGGTGCTGCAGATGGCTAGGTAGGAGAAACGGTCATCCTCTTCTACTATAGACATCTAACGCTAGCATCTCCATCCATGACCTGATTGATCGAGGAGCCCTAGACAAGCTAGAGGAGATTCAGGCAATTGTCCAACTGGCCGAAGACGAGGCTCGTGTTGAGAGGAACCTTGATATGATATCCAAGGTGTGTGAATGTGTTGCACAATACGGTTGCTGCTACCACATTTCTGATTCTCACTATCAGGTCATGGAGTCCTGGAAGGCGACCGTTGACACCTCACCTGGTATCAATGGGGGATTCAGCTTACCACCCCACTTCGAGACCAGCATCAGATCCATGGCCCTGTATGTTCAGAGGTAAGACTCCAGTGTTTGAAGCAATTCTCACCATCCGTGTGGCCTCACCCTCTAGGGATGTCGCCTCCAAGTACTGCACTCCCATCACCCAGCGGGCTAGACAGCTCGAGGCTAACATACTGTGGGTGAAACTGAACGGGTCCCTCTTGATGTACACACAGGTACATCTCCGTGCTTCAGCGTATATATCCACTTCTGGAGTGTGGTAGTAGTCAGTATACCTTACCACAGGACTACTTGCTAATGGCTGATAAGCTTATGTCTCGGAACAAGGATTTTGCCCAGAAGTACAACCATGTCTGTCACAAGTGGTGGCAGTTCAGGAGGAGTGTGGATAGAGTGGCCAGGACGAGATTGCTTTCAGTGCTCCTGGATACAAGTGAGTGACCATCGCCTCCTTATTCATATGTACTCATCTGACTCTAGGTTTAGGAGACCTACTGTCCTCTATGCTGTCAGGACTAGTTCCATTCGTGAAGACCCTGCAGCAGAAGACAATGTGCTGGATCCTCCACACATCAAACCACATGGTACGGCCAGTATTGCAGTCTAATGTAGTGTATATTCCTTACACAGGCTCCCACTGTCCCAGCTATCAGCAACGGTATCCTGAAGCACATCCACTGCATGCCCAACATGCTTGGGTATGCTATGCACCCCACTGTGTTGCCCATATGTCACCCAATCGTCAAGGTACTGAGTCCAGTGCCAAGTGTAGAGTAGTGTATATATATTCTCTGTCTCTGATACATAGGCCACGAGTCTTCCAGGGGAGATGATTGTTCTGGGACCCCACATGCTCTTTGGAATCGACTCATTCCTGGTCAGGCCTGTGACTGGCTCTAAGTCCCAACATCTGGCCTCAGACAAGGATGGTGCCAGGGAGGCTGATACTGAGGATGGCGATGCGCTAAGAAGTGTCTCTGCACAGTCCAGTAGGAGACCACCCCTCCCTCCCTCAGGACCAATGGACCCTACCAAGGCAGATGCCCCAGATGAGGATCAGCAGTGGGAGGTGACCGCTGTGGTGTCCGGAGTGTTGTACGGTGGGCCTGTCAAGGAGCGTACTGAGATTCTGAGACTCACAACACCTGTATCAATGCCCCAGATGGTTGGTGCGTTCCCACACCACTTGAGAGAGCCTATTGAGGCAGCCGTGTTGAGAGATATGCGGATTGGGTTGAAGTTACTGGACAACCGTGATATGGCGGCATTTGGGCAGCTGTGCTATCAGGTGAGTCCTCTGTGATACAACATTCATTTTCTCCCTCACTGTTAGGTCCGATACATGGCTGTGAACTACTGGGTACATATGAGGCTGAGAGAGGGCATCATGAGTCACGACGCCATCTTGGGACTGTCTGCTGCGGTACTGGATCTGAAAGAGTTGGCTGGGCTCCTAGTTGCAGGAAACCCAGACGCTGAGGGTCTCGCAAATGTCCACCTACAGACTCTAGTCCTGAAGTGGATAGATGAGGCTGTGCCCCAGACCCAGGACACAGTCACGTCCAACATCAACCTGCCAGTGCTCTCTGCTCCCTGTATCACAAGGTGAGAATGGTCCAATGTGTTTCGACATGAATACTATTACTCACCTTCAGGCATCAGTTTGCTGCTGAGGGTCAGTTCACCGTGTCTGCGTCTGGTGTAGAGCTCAAGCACCACTCACTAGACTGGCTCGGTGGGCCTACTGCCTATGAGATACCAGAGCCAGGGAGTGATGTGGGACCAACCTGCTCCTTCAGTCTCAAGACTGTAGTCACTCTCCTGGCTAGGGGTGTCACATGTGCGCTCTGTACAAATCGGACTGAGAGCGTTCACACCGTCATAGGTCCATTGACAGAGATTGGAAGGTTAGACGTGTTGTTGATTGTATGACTATCTCATCCTGCTCCCCCATTGACATCCAGGCTGACAGGTCAAACTGTCAAGATCCTAGCTGCAACATCATACCCCACCCCTAGCGGGCTGGCACATCAGGTATCATGTCTGTCTCGACAGTTGAGGTTGACAGTTCAACGAACGTGTTCAGTCTTTACCACAGGTTGGCAACTTACTGTTGGACGGCTTCCTTGTTGTGCTGACAGGGCTTGAGAGTTCAACTCCTGAATTCAAGAGTATTGTACACTCTCTGGCAACTTCACTTTACAACGGTGGCGAGTTTGCATACACTTCTCCATCCAACATCCATGGAGTGATACCGCCATACCTCAGCTGTCCCAACTGTCACTTTGGCTGTACTCGAAACCCACTCGGTACGTGCAACACTTACTTTCAACCGAATAACTCCTCTAGCTTCTCTCACCCAGGATCTAACCAGCAACATCCTGATGAGCATACGTTGGGAAGCCTGGTGCTGCACCTTGCAGTGCTGAACCCAGGGGCCTTCAGGATGGACTCATCACAGTTTCCGGGCGACCCTATTCGCTATACAGACGCTCGACCACCATCCAAGGCAAGACAATGACTGTTCACTGGGTCTAGTCACTGTTACTGATACCCAAGCACTAGTCTTTCTCTACGACCCCCTCACCCTAGAAGATGAAGTACCACCCGTCCTCTGCCACTCGACCATGTCTGGCACTCATTACGATGCTTAGGAGACAGGGGTAAGAGCATTCACAAGTCAGGTAGAAGACACAATTGTGCTCGCTGACCTAACTCTAGTATTCAGATCCTCCCTGGAGACTTGGAGGTCGCATTGCGTCTGGGGTCTCACGATGACACACATGCATCAGCCGTTTACAAGTATCTGTCCGTCCAGACAGAGACAAACCAGGTGCAAGATGATAATGTGGCCTATGTTTCTTTCAGGAGAGCACTAACATCAGCTGGATGGTCTTCGGTCTATTGTTCACAGTGCCTTTGGGATCGATACTATGCCAGCTGTGGAGTGGGGTCCCCCAGAGGAGTGTCTGACAGGAGAGGTAGGGAGAGTGTTAATTGCTGTATCCTTGGCGCTGTAGGTCTCATCTCCAGGGTGTGTATGCAGCAGAGTGGCTGGTCGGAATGGGAGAGAAACACAAGACCCTCGCAGTTCAGACAAGGTGTGACATGCATGTAGTCTCTGTGTTGTCTCTAATTACTCACTCAGGCACCCACTATCCCTCGTGCACTCTCTCAGGGACACGGTGTCGTCTACTGGAGGCGAAGTGATATACCTGTCACACCCTGTGTTGCTGGGGAGAGAACAGGTGTGTTGTGTACATAATACATCTATATATGGTGAAGTACAATAATTGACAAGCCAGGGGAAACTCGGAGTGGGTGTTCCAGAGACCGCAGCCTACTTAGAAATGATGAAGACACAGGGTGGCGAGGCTGGAGTGTCACCATCATCTACAGATACAGACCCAGACTCAGAGGAGCTATCTGAGACGGAGACAGATGTTGATGGATTTGGTCCGTCTAGGTTAGTGTTTCAGTCTGTGTCAATAGGATACGTTGATTCCTATGTGCATTCAGTAGTCGTAGTATTAGAGAATGACCCCAGGCTAGCAGCAGAACCAGCACAGGATGCATCAGTGATCTATCTGGTTGTCAACATGACATTTGACCCAGAGGGTGCGACAGTAGGAGTACTTGATACTCTTAGTAACGCTTCTTTACCTCAGGAAAGGAGACTGGGACCAAGGCCCTGCAGCAATCACTCACAGCTACCAGATCCATGTGCGACAGTCGTCGTGTCGTGGTCATCTACCTTGGGGCACAACGCATGCAGCACAATGCCCTGTTTGGCCCCACCCTCCACTTCAGAGAGTCCATGATAAGACAGAGCCACTGGGTGTGTTCCATCTTGATATTGCAACTATTTCTACTTCCATATATCCCTCACTCCAGTACCGCAAGGCCATAGAGCAACTGACTGGAATTGTCCCATCCACTACAGGTGAATATGTGACCCTTGTTGGAGTTACGCTGATACTCTCTTGACCCACCCCAGCGTCTGACCCTTCTCAGTTCTTCCTCGGTACCATAGCGAAGTTCTGTGAGGTTGGTGTCTTCCTACTCAATTATGAGAAAACAGGTGTCCTAATGACCTCCTATTTATCCTCCAGATGTTCCACTACCTGGGTGACCGTACAGTGCTAGAGAGCGAGGGGTCTATGATCCTAGCCCTCGTCATTTGGCTCATGAGTGAGCGTGGATATGCAGAGATACTACCTATCGAGGGAGAGGTGGACAGTTCTCCTGACGAGGACGGCAATATGCGATTCAACATTGGTACGGATTTGTATATGTGTATATCAAGAATATCGGACTACTCACAGGCATCTCACCCTCAGCCTCTCCAGAAGTCATTGATCCTTATGTGTTTGGGTTGGCCAATGTGGGTAGCGGTGTGAGTATCCAGCTCGACCCAGAGTTCCTGGAAGAGAGTGGGGATACTGGGGTCGGAAGGCTTGTATCGCTGTTCGTGTGTGCCTTCTGTGTCACGTATAACGCATTCACTATCCTGAGCGCTGTGCAGGTAGGATATCTACATGTTCAATGGGACTATAACTGTAGCCTCTCATATCTTAGGACGAGTTCAGCCGTGACATGTTCATTGATGCTGTGTCAATGACGACGAGTGAGTCTGCACTGGAGCAGCTGAAGGTATAAGTCTATGGATTCTGCAGTTTATGCCGAGTAATTTCCAGTTAATCCACGTTCGTTTCTAACAGTCAGACTGTGCATCCAGAGTTTGCTGCTCTGCCAGAAGCTGGGCTGGAGAGTATATTGGGCAGTGTATCCCCGGAGGTTGGACGATATCAGACACACACTTTCATCATATTGGAATTGATCAATTACTCTCACTTCAAGCGGTTCCAATGCGTTGGGTATGACCCAGAGACACTGTCCCTGACCATTGCCCCTCTCAGAGACCCCATTGACATGAATGACTGGTACGTCTGTGGAATGTCTATGTGTGCAGTCTTCACTGTCTAACTACCAGGTTTAACTGTCACCCTAGGTGGACTCTCCCTCCACAGCTCACAGCCGCTAATGTAAGTGTTCTGACTCCATATTCTCTTCAATATCATACAGCTCTCATATCCTTGTCTCATTAACCTTAGGTCTGCTGCAGTCACTTGATCGCCGCAGCATTCACCTTGGGTGTCCACATGATCATAAACTCCCACATCGCGACTGGAAAGACGTGGCTGGTTTCCCTGTCTCGGTTCCTGCTACCTCCATTCGTGTCCTACAATAGAGAGGAGGTTGGTGTGGTGTACTCTGCATGTTGGTCTCTGTCTTCCTTCACTCTAGGGTACTGCCAAACCAGGCGACGGAGACCAGTTCGCTTCTACCTTCAACAGTGTGACACTGTCCCCAGATGGCAACATCATGCCGCTGTTCACCCATGTTGTGGGTATGTGTTCTAATATCACCAGAAGTATCCATTGGGAGTCACACGAGCTACCTTCTATTGATAAATGAGACACTAACTTCCAGCGCTGTCCCTTGATATCCACTCTTCAGATCCCAAGGCCCTATCGGTCCATCCTCTATACACAAGCATGGTATGAGAGTAGTAATGTCTGTATTGGTAATCACCATACATTGCCACCGATATCATGTTTCTAACTATAGGTTTCCAGGGTTGCCCTAGTTCCCTCAAGAAAGCACATTGATGTTGAGACAAGACCCATAGGTTTGTCTCATTGCTGGTATATATTCTGGTGAGTAGCTGACTTTCAGGTGTTGCAGCGATGCCCCACCTTGCTTTGGACCAGGGCGACGAGTTCTGTCTGTCACCCGATGTACGTCTGCAATCTGCACATTCTAATATGTAACACTTACACATATTCTCCTTCTGACCCAGTTGATGTATGGATCCAACGTGTCTCTCATATGTGAGACACACTGCCACCGAGACCAGCTCTCAGACTACGCACCTCATGCATTCGTGATGAATGCTGGGGTGCTTGTGGACGATGACCTCATAGCTAGTTTCTGCGAGTGTCTACCAATGGCAAAGGTGAGGAACAGAGACATAACTAACGAGAAGGGAAGACGGGTGGTGTGTTGTACTTACTTGTTCTATTGTATCCAAAGAGACCTTGTACTGACTCCAGAACATTGACACTATATTCCGACCCTATCTGCTACGCTGGCTCAAGTATCAGTGCCACATAGCCAAGGTCTCCCCTCTCCACCTTCTGCAGTGCATGCGAAGACAAGGGCTAGTGGCCACAAAGGAGGTATTAATCGTAATTCTAGCATCCCAATGGTTTGGTCTTTCAAAATTACTTCTTTGCTTTGTGGATTCAAAACCATAGTCACCTTACCTCCAGGAAACAAAGATGTATAACATCAACCCCGCCAACATATTCACAGCTGTCGGGAGGCTCACAGGGGTTATCGCATCGTACGTTTTACCAACTCAATTGCCCCGTATTGTTCGCATCTCACCTCAGGAACTCTGTTAAGAGGGAGATTGCAAAGCGGTTCCCATCAATGGTAGCCAAGTTAGCGGTACGTTGTGTCGAATTCTACATACCCTTTAGTAACTACAACGCCATTGATACTTACACCAGGTTCTGCTTCCTTTGACTGACGAGGTTCTGGTAGAGTACAACACTGCTCCCAACAATATTAACAGGTACATTCTCATCTTCCCAAATACTCAATCAATCATTCCTATCCCCAGATGGGCTGATGTACTCATTGGCCTCTGCGGTGGGTCTTCCGTTCCAAAGGCCCGTACATACTACAGCGGGTCCGACTCTTTCAGCCCGATCCCATTCAAGGTTCGTCTAATGTCACATTCATCAAATCCCAACAAGCACTTCTTCAGAACCTTACGGAAGGACTATCCTCTGCAGGATCTTCTTAAGAGTCTTGTAGGGTTACCTCCTGTGGCTGTTCCATCCCTGTTGCAGGTATTCTTTCAAGTGAAATGGCTCAACAATTCCCTTACCACTCTGTCCTATGTCCGCTGATTCCAGGTGTGTATGGAAATGGAGTGTTGGCAGGCCGTAAACAACACAGCAGCACTGTTGGAAGAAGAGGGTGACGGGGAAAACAATTTCTCAGACACCCTGAGGTGTCTACGTGTCCCTGTCAGCTATCTGTGTCTCTCTGGGCAAGATACTATGGATATGCACCACCTGAGACACCTCCTGTTCAGATTGCTCCACTGCACAGTCAACCTCTCTGCACTTGCATCAGTGGGGTACTCAAAGAAGGTGGGATACTACATCGACAGCAATATAAAGGTATCCTGTGACTCTGGCTAACAACAGAGCTCTAAACAGAGAGAGAAGGCTCGGTTATTGGGTTCCAGACTTGAGGCTGACGCCGATAGCCCCAGTACTGGAACAGACGAGACTGAGTCCTGTATCTCCTTCAAGTCAAGGTATGGGCGTAATGGTATCAATTGAAGTACGGGTAGTTATGTCTCAACACCAGGTACACCACTGTTTCTTCCTCATCCCTGGCCAGGAGTGCACGTAGTGGTAGGAGCGGTAGGAGCGGCAGAAGCCTCAGGAGTGGGTACACTGGCACAGAGCAGTCATCAACTAGTGTCACATTCTTCGGAGACAACTATGAGAAGTACCTGCCGAGGTATGAAGAAATTCTCTTGATCACCTCATTGATTTACTTGTTCTTCTTCATTGTCTTACACTGCCACCCACTGACCTATTTAGGCTTGTGATTGACATGAGTGTCCTGATCGATGGCCTTGGTGTGTCTGAGTCACATGAGTCTCCAATACAGCAGACAATCACGACAATCATGAAGATTCGTCCCTTTGAGAAGCAGGTGCCTCTTTTAGATGTCATCATGATATTCATTTGTACATAGTACTCACCATCAGTGTGTGACGCTAGTTAGACTAGCTATGGTGCTGTCAGCAGGGCTTCCACCAGGTCTTGCCCTGCCTCTCGAGACAAAGACAGACCTACCAGGTTGGAATATCGACATTCAGTACACTATATCTGATTGCCATGTGACTGAATCACAATTTTGTTTCTGGGTATTATGTTGAGTGTCTGATTTCAGGTGTGACCATGCCGGCCCTCTGTGCTCCTTACAAGGTACTACTCCTGGTCACATATTTCGTCTTTTGTCTTTGACTCAGTTCTTTACGACTTCCCCATATGTTCCTGTTCGTCCCATCTCACAATAGGTGTTCCCAGGGGGTGACTGTTCCAGCAAGGTCTCAACCAAGTTCAGTCCCTCCAAGACCCTCTTCTCCAGGGTTCTTCTCCATATACCCCAAGCGTTCCTTGTCAGATGTCCAACGTTGGAGGTGGGTAATCGTACCTTTGTTTTGTTTAGCGTAGCACAATACCATATCTTGTCCTATCATCATTTGCAAGTTCCTTGTTGATATCCTCTATTATTCGAGCTCAAACTAACATCCAGCTTGTGATCCATGCCCTTACTATTGGGTCTATTCCAGCAGTCTTCAACACCAGAGAGTGTGGTCAGGTTAGACAATTACCTTAAAATTCATCACCTGGTTACCCTCACCACAGATTCTCATGGTCCTGGGCGAGAAGTACAGTCTTCCCCAGCCAGATGCCAGTGTACTGACTATGAAGCTGG
>BDIP01000192.1:10158-26257 GCA_003568945.1 Kipferlia bialata
GGGGGAGATGGGGGAGGGGGGGGGGGGGGGGGGGGGGGGGGGGAAGAGAGAGTGGAGAGAGACACCAACATACCTCCTCCAGTCTCTCTCCTTCTCGTGGTGTGCCTCCCCCCTCTATCTCTTCCCCCACTCCCTGTTCACAGGCAATGGCATACCGAGACTCGGGAAAGTCAGGGGTCGGGCTGGATTATTAGAGAATGGTCCAATAGACTTGATATATATGGTACAAACTAGAATATATCCACACACACACACATGAGGGAGGGAGATTGTGCCGTGGACCGGGAGGAGGCCGAGCTAGACAGCACAGAGAGAGAGTGGGCCCGGCTCACTGTCTTCCTGGTCAGGGAACGGGACCTGTTGGAGGAGAGAGGCCTGAACATGGCCTACAACCCCTGTGTCCAGGTCTTGTATGCTCTACTCCCTATATATGACAGGGTCAGCGGGGCTCGAAGGATAACTCTCCAATACGCTATACACTATCCCCGCAATGGGAAGCCCGATTGGAGAGACATACTGTCATATGCCAGGGTATCAGTTTCCTTGTCCTCACTGGCTGATGGTCTACTGTTCAAGGAAGGAAACACCCAAGAGGTAAAGCAGAAGTCAAACTCAGATTGAAGAAACAGCCCATTGAATCATTGTGAAACGAGTAAAACGTTGAGTGTGACCGGCATAGGCCGACACATTAATACATTTATCATACAGCTGGTAAATGCTGGAGAGAGCGAGAGAGCGACACTTGGGTGACGGTCTAGCAGTTGTTTAGGAAGGCATTAATATCGATTACATATGGATCCCTATCCCTGCCTCTATACAGCTTGATGCGTGCCGTGGTATCAATCACACTCGGACTCCCTTGTCGTGTCGGGTCCACATATAACCGTCATACCCTCTGGATGATGCAGCGAGAGCTGAGCCATGGACTGGACTACATCGCATGGGAGTACCCTCCTGGGGGATGATATCTGAGTGATATTGCACACTCACAGGAACGGCTACTGGCAAGCTCCATGAGCATGACTGGAACCAGGGCCAGCAGGGCATATACAACAGAGTGCACGATCTACACTCTGGAGATGTGATACAGGACATCCAGCCGAAACAGTAGCTAGCGTGTCCCTATTGTGTGGCACAAGTCCACGTTCAGTTCCGTCGGCTAAAAGCCCATACAGTGAGTGTGCAGAGTGAGTGACTCAGGATGGGCGGGTGGATGAGTGGATGGGTATGTGGGTGGATGGGGTGCCTAGGGCAGGTCCCTCCCTGCCGACTGCCTCTGGTGCACCAGGATGGTCTCGAGTATGGCGATGCCCTCCCTAGCCAGCCGGGCCTCTCTCTCTGTGTAGCCCAGGGCGCTGGGGGTGGGGGTGGGGCGGGGTGGCTGGGGGTCGGGCTGGGAGAGTGCAGTGTGTTGCATGGCCCGGGAGGCAGCGGCCCTGGCATCCATCCCAGAGTCAGGGGGCACACACCCAGCTGACACACGCACACTCCCACGCGTCACTAGAGGCACAGAGGGAGCCACCAGCCCCTCCCCCACGGACACCTGCACATCGAACCCCCTGCCCCCCTGACCCATGGGACTGGTACCACCCAGGGCCTCCTCCCTCCTCTCCACAAACTGCCTGCCTAGATCTGCGGCCTGGTCCGCCCTCTCCTTCTCGTCTCTCCTGACCTGGCCCCGGATGGTGGCCAGGGCCTCCACCTCGGCCCTCCCCCTCTCCTCCTCGGCTCTCAGCACCTGCACCGCGGCCTGGCCCCGACCCTCGGCCTCATCTCTCCTGTCCGCAGCGGCCTTCTCCTTCTCGAGCCGCAAGACCCCTGCTGAGTCTAGAAACTCCGCTGCCTTACTCTGTGCCGCCCCGTACTCAAGTGTCCTGGCCACAAACTCCTCCTGGGCCAGCCGCAACTCAGCAGCCTCCCGTGCCTCAGTCTCCTCTCTCTCTCGTCTTGCAGCGTCCTCAGCAATCCGCTTCTGCTGCAACTTCCACTTGCGGAGGCGACTCTGGGCCTCCTGGTTGGCCAGGTCGCGGCTCTGAGGTCAGGGTCATCAGGTGCAAATATGATATCTATCTGCATTATGATATATATACACACGGTGCCAAAAGGTGCACTTACCGCCTTCAGTCGCTGCTTCCGAGCTTCCTCCCAACGATCTACGGACATATTATGGCGACTATTTGCCTGTATGCCTCAGCGACTAAAAGGCGGGCTTGTCATAGGATGTGGACCCTTTTGACCAAAAATTCTTGCTCAGTGTCACAGTCACAAATTGTGACTCACAATTGTGGCACCTTGTCTACCAACCTCTTCATATTTGAAGCGAATAGTCTATCCAGGAGCCGTATACGGCCATGGACTTGTTGCCATGGCTCACATACGAGCCTCTCTTACGGTTGAAGGGTGGAGACGCTTCCTTCTCCACCCACATACCGGGTCAGGAGGGTGACGACAGTGAGGACAGGGACGTGGACAAAGGGGGCGTGCTGCTGCTCGAGGTGCCTCTCGGAGGCAAGCTGGGTGCCTGTATAGTGACAGCTGTGTCTGTAGAGATCCCCCGCCTCTGCCGCACCCCCGACACCTCCATCGAGAGGGTGTGTCTGACGGATAGGGAGGCAGGGACGTCTCTGCCCCTTCCCTTCATGGGGACACTGTCGCCGGGCCAGCCTTCTGTGCTGTGTGACTCTGAGAAGGACACCGCTCGTGTTGCTGGGTTTGTGTTACACTGTGTCACGCCAAGGGAGTGTGTGAGGGACCTCAGTCTCTCTATATACCTGACAGGCATCGACCCCATGATGAGACAGGTCAGTTGGATGATGCCATATTGTTATATATTGACTTCTTGAGTTACAGCAGGAACCTAGCTGCACAGGACTGATTCTCGCAGTGGTTATTTTATATGTATGAACTCTATATCCTCTCACATACACTTACATTTATCAGTGTAGAGAGTTATATGTTTGAGGAGGGGAGATATACATGTCTGTACGCATATGTTCGTGTAAGACACACCCTACGTGTTTGGGTGGTACCTGTATTCCATTAACATGATTGCATGTGCCTTGATACTCTGCCATCATCCCCCCCCCTCTATATACCAACTCCTAGGCATACGAGACCCAGGTACAGAGAGTGTCGGTGCATGGGTTTGATATCGGGCCTGCTGCTGTCATCCCACACAGGTATATACTCTCATACTATTATGGTATATACTCTCATATTATTATGGATAGAATATTGATGAAGCACTGAGTCAGTCTGTCGCAGAGTGTCCCATGTCTCACTCCAGGCCTCGCGACATCCTCGCCCTCCTGCACCTGCATGCCTCTGTGGCATGGGCACACCCAGACACAGACAGAGACACATATACACAGAGAGACACAGACAGAGACCCAGATAGGGAGGGGAGGGCCGGTAGTCACACAGAGGGTTCCGTCCCCTCTCCCACTGGCGTAGCCAAGTCCTCCCCCTCCCCCTCCCCCTCCTCTCAAGTGGACTGGGAGAACGTGAGGGTTGCTGTAGCTGCTGCCGGGTACCTCGGGTGTCTGGCCCTGCTCAAGGGGAGGAAGTTTGTGCAAGGCCTGGAGCTGTGTGCCAGGTATATGTGGCTGTTCATTTGTGGGATGTATGCGCAGCCAGTATAGACTGTGTCTGTACGCTATGCATATTGGATGGAGAGTATGTGTCTGACGCCAGGGCCGCCAAGCAGCTGGGGTGCCCTGCCGTGGCTGAGCTACTGGTGGGTGATGCGGCATGTGCTCCCCTCATGGCTGCTGAGCTCTACACCCTGGTGGCAGAGGGTCTGCTGGCCAGCAGTGGGGGCCAGGGGCAGGGACTAGTGGCCAGGGCCCTGGGAGGGGCAGGGGGTCTCTCTCTCTCGGGGCCCCAGCACAATCAAATGGCTGCAGTTAGCTGTGTATCCACTGGAGCAAGTGACGCTAATGACCTCATCGACCCTATCAGTGGCCTCTCCAGTCCATTGCAGGTGTATCCAGCCGCCCGTCTGGCGCCATCTGTCGCCCTCTGCATAGCCAGCCAGCGCCTCCTGCCTGTGGCAGCCCGGCTAGCCTCTGGCAGAGTGGCTCTCCCTCTCTGTATCGGATACCAACAGAGCCTGGGGGCCCGCTTTCTAGAGAGGGTCATTGATGCGGCAGGCCCCGGGCTGGGTCGGCAGGGTACTCTGCTGGCTGCCAGGGAGCTGATGCTGGCCCCGTCCCCCCCACCCGAGCCTAGGTCGGGTCGGGCCCCTACCATCGACACACACATAGGACGGGCACTCACGGCCGTCAGTGGTCTGTTGAGGTATGTGTGTGTGGTATGCCCTTTCATAATGCCGATGCTACTGTATCACTGTTGTATCTTGTGACTCGCACTTAGATGTATATTGTACATATCGTCAATAGTTAATAGTTGGATATGACCCCATTTCATGTAACCATCATGCAATTGTAGCCCACCCCCCAGGTGCTTTGTCCCCTCTGAGACCGCTGCCGTGGCCCGGGACCTCTTCAGTCTGCATGTGCTGGCACAGGGACAGGTGCAGCAGACTAGGCTCTACTCTCTGCTGGCAAGTGCTCTGGAGGCGTGTCCTCTCTCCCCCTCGGTTGACACCCCCTCCCCCCTACCGGTGCCTCTGCCCCTGGACGCCCTTGTGACAGGGGTGTCAGTGTGCCATGGGTGTGTGGAGAGGGGCAGCGGGGGACAGCAGGGCGAGGGTATGCATGCACGGTCTGGGGTGGAGGCAGAGAGAGGTACCAACGCCCATGAGGGGGTGAGAGGTGTCCCCTCTCCCGACCCTGCCAGTGGCCAGAGTGCTCTGTCTGACGCTGCCCTCCGCCTGCTGCAGCTTGTGGGTATGCACAGCGTGGCCCATAGAGACTCTGCCTCCCAGGCCATGGGCTGGGCCTCCTCTGTCCTACATGATGCCTCAGTTGTGCAGGGGGTGGGGCCTGGCATAGGGGCCTCGCCCTCCACAGTCGGATACCAGAGCCTCAGTGGTTCGTATCACCAGCCTTCCCCTCAGATGAGTGGGGTTGGTGGGGGTGTAGGGTCCCTCCCATGGGCAGACAGGGTCATAGGGGCCCTGGCCCTACTCAGGGGTATCTGCCACCAGGCCAGTCAGAGGCAGAGGCAGAGTGAGAGTCAGAGTGACTGTCTTGACAGTCAGGGGGCAGGTGCAGGCACAGAGACAGAGACAGGGCCTCTGTGCGGTGGGGATCGTGACTCTCTGGGACTGGCAGCGGACGGCTTCCCCCTCCTGCCCCTCTCTCTCTGTCCCCCTGTTCTCTCCTCCCCTACTAGCTCTGAGTCTCTGCCCTCCTGTCATGCCGTGGTGGCAGAGATAGGCTCCCTCTGCCGGTGTCTGTCTGACAACTCCTCCCATGCCCCGGCCTCTCTCGTCATACCTCTCAGCACCGACCTCTACGACACCGGGGCCCACCTCCTCCTCTCCCTCCCGTCCTCTCCCGACACCGTCCGTGCTCTGGTTGGCCCCTTTCTGTCTGTGGCCTCGTCGCACCTGACCTCCACCTCCCCCTTCCCTGTGCTGCTGGGCCAGATCAGGCAGGTGGGGTGTCTGCTGTGCAGGGTGGGTGATAGGGCATCAGGGGTGTGTGACACCGTGCTGGCCCTCCTCCTCCACCTGGTGCAGTGGGTGCCCCTGTGTGTTGAGACGGCAGTGTTCTCAGCGGTGGGTGGGCTGCTGGCTGTGCTCCTAGGCACTGAGGGTGTGTCGGAGACAGACCGTTGCCAGGCGCTCTCTGCAACCATCACGGCCCTCCTTGATAGTGGGACAGCCCCCCACACGGAGAGGGACAGGCTGATAGAGCAGGTGACATCCCATGCGGAGGGCCTGGTAGAGGGGCACCCCGCCCTGGCCGCGTCTGTAGTGTCTGCATCCGTGGTGTCTGTCGTGGCATCTCCCTCCCACACTGGGGAGGGTGTGTGCGCCAGGCTGGTCCACAGGATGGGCGCCCCTGCCCTGGAGGCACTGGTCGGGGACCTCATCGGGGGGCAGGGAGACACACCTGCGGGGGGTTCCACTTCTGGTGCCGGTGTGCAGTCTCCATCCTTGATGCACTGTGATAGCCAGGACACCATGGCCGTGCTGGGTGGGCTGTGGGTTAGGGTGGCTGCCGCAGCTGCCTGGGCGGGGGTGTCCCCCGATGTCTGGACCCCCCTCCTGACCACCTTGACCCAGACCCCATGTGCCCTGGGGGTAGTGCACCTCAAGTGCCTCAGCGTGTGTGCACAGTGTCTAGAGGGGGGACACAAGCCGCAAGGAGAGGCAGAGGCAGATACCGCAGCAGTGGCAGCAGCGACATCAGGTCACGCCTCCTTATCTAGTCTGGGGGTTCAGGCCCTGTTGCCTTTCTCTGCCTATGCTGCTGCCGTTCGGGACGGGTCTCTCTTCTACCCTCTGTCCCAGGCAGCTCATGCACTCCTGGATGTGTGTGCTCTGATAGGTGGTGCTTGTAGTGATGGCACGGGTTGCAGAGGGTCTGGTGGGGAGGGAGACAGGACACGTGACACCCTCGTCCCCTCTGAGTCCCCAGTTCATTCTCACACTGGTACCGCGTCCTCATATGCGGCGTTGCTGTGGGATGGGAGGCCACCGTTGTGTCCCCCCCCCTTGAGTCTCATGTCCACCCGGGTCCCCTCCCCCCCCCTGCCCTGGCACGACATGACCCAGATGGCTGAGGTCACCCTGCCACCCACCATACCCTACGTGGTGTCACGCACAGACCTCCCCTCCCCACCCCCGCCGGCTGTGCTGGGGGGTCCTGCCACTCCCATGGTCTACAGCACACACGGTGCGGTGGGTGAGAACGGGGGTATGTTCCCTGGGTCCATGTCGCCCCCGCCCAGGGATGGGCCTGTGTCACTACCAGGGGACAGGTCCCACTCGCCCTCGGCCTCGCCCTTCCCAGGCAGAGCCGACCCTGCGTCACTGGCCGGTAGGGATAGTGTTTGTGTGTATATATGATTGTATCCATACTCTGTTTCCTTCCTTGTGACTCCCTCTCCCTCCCCCTCTCCCTCCCCCTCCCCCTCTCCCTCTCCCTCTCCCTCACCCTTAGATCTGGTGGACAGGCTGCCAGACTCCAAGGTCCAGATGAGAGGTATGCGTCTGTGGTAGCAATGTGTCATTGAATACCCTCAACCATCCTGATTGTTCTTTACTATCTTGAGTGTGTTTCGCATAGTGTGTTTATATGCTGAGTCGTATATGTTCGAGGAGTGTTGTATACCCGTTACCCCCAGATCTTGCTGGTCGGCCTATTGGCGAGACCCTAGTTGTGGCCCCCAGGCCTGGGAGCGCTGCCTCTGCCTCGCACACTGTGTCACTGAGGGCATCCAGAGAGGCCGATGTGCTGAGGGAGGTGGCCCACAGACACAGGCAGAGACCCAGCACGGAGGGATACATAGCACGCAGGAAGGAGACTCTGGCGTCGAAGCAGCGCCGCTTCTCGGACCTTCTGGCCAAGGAGCAAGCCGAGTGGGCTGCCAGCACCTTGGGTGATGGTGGGGAGGAAGAGGTGCTGTTGCCCGAAGATGGGGACAGGGAGGGAGACGATGGATCTGTTGGTCTGGTGTCAGAGGGTGAGGACCTGATGCGAGGAGAGGTGGAGAGAGGGGGCAGCAGGAGTAGAAGTGGATCCCCCTCTCCCAGTGAGACTGACAAGAAGGGTCAGAGGCGAGAGGGGTCCGATGCAGAGGAAGAGGGGGTGTGGGAGAGGGAGAGAGAGGACAGGGCGTTGATGCTGTCCGACATGGTGGGGCAGAGGAGGTCTGACTCCTGTGAGTCCTCTGACCCATCTGATGTGGAGTATCTCGTGGTGGACTCATCGGCTGAGAGGCGGCACAATGAGGTAATGGGTGGGGTGCACACGGAGGATGGCTTCCACTCTGACTCTCTCTATTCCCCAAGAGGCGGAGACGGGTATGGAGAGGGAGAGTCTGGTAGGGAGAGTGGGGGGCGAACCTACTCTTCTGACAGAGGGTCACCTGCCCTGCACGGCCACTCAGATGATGTTGATACAGACACTGAGTATGCACAGGGGGCTGGGTATGTCGGGACCGACACCAGCGAGACCCGAGGCAGTGATGCTGATACAGACGAGTACTTAGACAGGGGTGGTGGTTCAACCCATTCTGCATCGGGTTCCAAGTCTGTAGGTGACTTTGGGTCTGGGGAGTCTGTGACCCCTCGGGAGTATGGATACAGAGAAGAAGAGAGGGAGAGGGAAGTCAGCAGTACCGGGTCGGGCCACAGGGAAGATCGGACTGATAGACGGAGCCGTTCTGGAGGAGATTCGGGTTCGGATGGTGAGGGTGAGTCTCCTGGCATCGACAGGACCCCTGACAGCCACGGCTCCAGGCCTGCCTCCCCCACACCTGGAGCAGGGCTCGAGGGCAGTGTCGAGGTCAGCGAGGTGTCCGACCAGGTGCCAGTACCCACACACAGAGACAGAGACAGAGACAGAGACAGCAGGGACGGGGGGGCGCAGTACAGTGATGGGTATTCCGGATCCGAAGAGACTGAACAGAGGGCCCAGGAGGGTCATCTTGGTGTTGATGCTGATGCCCAGGCCATGGGTCGCTCTGCCGGGGGTATGTCCCCCAGGTCTCAGTCCTCTTCCCCTTCCTCGGAGCGTCTCTTCCACCGGTGTCGGGAGGGAGAGGAGAGTGGGGAGGAGAGTGGAGAGAGGGAGCCGTCTGGGGCATCGGGAGAACCGGACTACATTGGTGAGTATGGGTATGGTAGAGACACCGAGTATACCGACCCATACCCCATACCCTCAGGGTATGCCTCAGTGTCGGAGAGGGAGAGGGAGGGGGAGGGGTCAGGCTCTGGGTCAGAGGCCGAGGTCCCTATGGCCATGGCAGCCCAGACCCCTCGGCCCAGTACATACACAGTGAGGGATGGACCAGGTGCCAAGGGGAGGGAGGGCTCTCGTAGCGCTGTCTCCGTGTCTGTGGATCGGACCCACACCCCTCCTGAGTCGCAGCACTCTTCTACAGAGGAAGGGTCAGGGAGGTCGGATAGCATGGGTGAGGACTACTCCCAGGACAGGGATAGGGCTAGGGGCATTGATGGGCAGAGGGGTCGCGGCCATGGTAGGGAGTCCCAGTCTCCTGATGCTGATGCTGGTACTGGTAGGGATAGACATCACCAGCGTCGCCGCCGTGGCCCTGTGAGCCGTAGGGATAGGGATAGGGATAGGCATGATCACCGGCACAGGAGGCATGGGACTGAGTATGTGCTGGAGGACGTGGGTGGAACAGGCCCTGCCTCCACTAGACACCACACACAACATGGTGGCAGGGATGGGCTACCTACCCACACCCCCCACTCTCACGGCACATACTCGGACGTGTCTTCGGATGAGTCCTTGTCGCTTGGCATCAGTGACCTCCGGTCCCCCCTCCTTGTGTCCCGCAGGGTCCTTGCCTCGAGGTCCAGGGTACAGGCCGAGTCCTGGGTGGACCCTCTCTCCATATCGGACGAGAGTGACAGTGATGATATTCTCTTTGACTTCTGTGTGCGTCAGAACTCACTGACCGTACGGTCCCCCCAGGAGAGAGTGGCCAGGATGAGGGCTCTGATGCGAAGCCGCTACAACATCGACTGATTGCCGATGGCCTCGATGTATTAGATCATCGTCCACCTGGGTCGTCAATCATACTCTGATGGAGTTCATTACGTCTGGGCTGCATCTGGGCTGTCCTAGCTTTACCTGGTTTTGGTTATGGAGGGTTCTATGGGCAGTACTGGTGTACACTTCGCAGCACGTGGCACTGACCCGGCACATCGTGAGGTTCCAAACCTTGCACCTTAGGATTCTTTCTTCCTAAAGATTGGTGTCTGGTGGCTGCTGGTTACAGTTGGTTAATGTTGTACGATTATTTTCTATTCTTGTCCTGTTGGGTTCCCTTGATGATATAAGTATAGTGTCACATTGGAGAACTGATGACAATGTATTAATAAACACTCATGATCTCTGTGGGACAGTGGTTTTGAAAAACCAACGCCCTGTCGAATTCCTCTGCGTAGTGCGAGGGACAACTTACCAATTCCTACCCAACTCCTTCACAGCAATGCAGGCAGTGCAGGCAATGCAAGACCTGAGTGCATTTCGGATCGTGTAGGATCGACGAACACTGAAAAACGAGAATTGAAAAAATAGTTGGCACAAAGGGTCAAGAGCACAAATGAAAAGTCGCCTAGCCTGCTTACAGCCTTACCTGGGGTGACAGAGAGGGCTAATCTCCTTCTTTGTGAGTAATCCTAAGAGCCCTTGCTTTACACTTGATTTGTGTGTCTTTCTTAACCGACTGGGCGGACATAGGGCTAGTTAGTGTCTTTTCCTCGTTCTTCAGGGCTTGCAGAACACCGCAAGGTCTGAAAGGTCCTGTCGGAGGCTAGTAGCCTTGGAAGATGCAGACCTATAAGATCCTGGAACAGATAGGTGTGTCTTATGATTTCTTCCATATTCCTCACTGATATTAGGTGACGGAGCCTATGGTTTGGTACTCAAGGGAATCCACCGGAAAGACGGTCACAAGGTGGCTATCAAGCGTATGAAGGCCAAGATGCCTAACTGGGAAGGTAGGAGCTATGTATGTCAATTATCCTCTTGTCTCACTTATGGATTTCTTCTGTGAAGTGTTGTATCCTTACATTCAGAGTGTGTCCAGCTGTCTGAGGTCAAGAGCCTTATGGCCCTGAAGGCTCATCCTAATGTCATCAGGTTAGGATCCCTGGCATATTCTAGAAGTGTCTATATAGTGTCTTCTCCTCTCTCCTCTTATGCTCCTGTCGTTGCGTCTATATGGTTGATGACTCAGGGGTTATATATGTATATATATCTTACAGTGGAATCCATGATTGGTTCTGTTGTCTTCCATACCTCCCCCCTCCCCCCTGCCGTGATGTAGCTGTGTTGTTCCAATTTCCTTCCCTGACCTTAGGCTGTTGGAGGTTGTGCGTGATCATGACATCCTGAACCTGGTGTTTGAGTACATCGGGGGCGGCGACCTCTACCAGCTGGAGATGGCCAAGAAGAGGAGCGGCGGGTTCAGCGTCGACGAGATCCGGAGTCTGTCGTGGCAGATCCTGCAGGCCCTGTCCTACACCCACAAGAACGGGTTCTTCCACAGGGACATCAAGCCGGAGAACATGCTGATTGCAGAGGGCGGGGTGCTGAAGCTAGGGGACTTTGGGCTGGCCCGGCAGATCCGGTCCCAGCCCCCCTACACCGAGTATGTGTCCACCAGGTGGTACAGGGCCCCCGAGGTGCTGCTGCGGGCCAGGGACTACAACAGCCCTGTTGACGTGTGGGCAGTGGGCTGTCTGATAGCAGAGCTGGTCCTCCTGCGGCCCCTCTTCCCCGGCAAGTCCGAGGTGGACCAGCTGGTCCAGATCTGTGCCTCCCTGGGCCCCCCCTTCGAGACGTGGCAGGACGGGGCCAGGCTGGCGACTCGCATGCAGTTCCGGTTTCCGTCTGTGGTGTGTGTGCCGCTGTCCCACACGCTGTCTGGGTGTGACCCCGAGTGCCTGTCCCTGATCCAGTCTATGCTGAGGTGGGACCCCCAGAAGAGGCCCTCGGCCCAGGCCGCCCTGCGCCACCCATTCTTCATCCCCATGGCCCAGCACAAGCACGCACAGCTGCACGGGCCGGGATACAACCAGCTGCCCTCCCACCAGCCGCCCCTGCCCCCCAGCCTCAACGGCAGGGAGAGCAAGGCAACGCGGGACAGGGAGAGAGAGGGCTCCCGGCCTGGGGGCAGCGTCAGCAGGGGCTACGAGTGGGACCGGGACGGGGACCACACCTCTCAGTCCCAGGACAAGGACTCCGAGGTGTCGCTGTCTGCTGCCAGGGCGGCACTAGCCAGGGCCAGAGGGGGCGGGGGGGAGCAGTACTCCGGCCCAGACTCTGAGCCGGGCCCCATCTGCCGGTCCGGCTCCTCCTCCCGCCCTGCCTCCCAGACCCAGCAGAGACAGGGCAGGCCGGGGTCAGGCCAGGACTACCGCGCCAAGGCCGAGGAAGGACTGGGTCTGGGCAGGGGGGACTATGAGTATGAGTACGGGCAGAGGCACATGGCTGGCAAGGCCCCGTCCTCGAGGGGCCACCAGTACATGGGAGGCATGGGGGACATGGCGGAGGAGTACGGGGTCGGGGGGGTAGGAGGGTACTCAGACCCCCTGGACCGTGACCACGCCCCAGGGGCCGTGGGTACCCATACTCACGGTGTGGGGAGGGGGTCCGGTCTCGGGAGTGTGCAGTACGGCCAAGGCAGCAGGGGGTCCCGTGGGGCAGTGTCCCTGTCGGCTGACCTTGGCTCCATGGATTTTGACGATAACCAGTTGCTGGACTCTCTCTACGACGGAGACCTCGGCTTCTAGAGCCCCCACCTCCATCCTCCAAGGTAGTGGAGAGTGTCCAGAGAGGAGGGGGTGGCGGTACAGTGGTGTTTCATAGTGTGTTTCTGGTAATTGGGTATGAAGCCCATATTAATGTGTGTCTATTCTCTCATCCCATACTCATGTCGATATCAATGTCATACCTCTTGGGGTGAGGTCGTTATATGTTATATGTTATATGTTTGTTATGTGTCAAGGTGTATCCGCATCAATATAGTAGAGAGTGTGAATAGAACAGCCTTTACTGTATGAGAGTGACACACTCCTGTCGCTGACTGTTCTCTGGAGGTCTTCGGATGCAGTAGAGTTGGACATGTAACACCATAAAGATCACGTTCCAAGAGCACAAGGGAAAACTAACTAACTATTCTATTCTGAGGGCACTAGCTCTCAACTATCAATACACGTTACAAAACTACAATAAACAACACAGGGGGTATGTCCATGGCTGTCAGACTCAGCAGACGGCATACACAACAGGACACGGGGATACGACACACGGACACATGACACGGTCAAGATCGGGGGAGTCCCTGGAAACAGGCAGCAGGGCTCGAAGACAGGTGATTGCTACGGGAGTAGGAGTTCACACAAAGAGAGGCACGTCGCATCTAGTAGAAGGACTCTTCCTGGAAGGGGTCTAAGAAGCGAGAGGCCTGGCTCCCGAGGCCCATCATGTCAAACTGGGTGCAGGGGGAGAGGGGGACGGTGGGGCAGAGGGGGGGGAGGGAGCTAGACCCAAATGTGGGAGTCGTAGTGCGTGAGTACATGGGGGAGTACACCGAGCTGGGGATATCCATGCCGAGGGGCCGGGCCAGGGCGGCAGGGGTCCCCACACTCATGGCCGAATCCGTCTCGGGCATGGGGGCCAGGGGAGGGCAGGCGCAGAAGGGGGACTGGTTGAAGGTGTACTGGGTCTCAGTACCTGCGGAAGGGGAGTTGCTGCGGGAGGCACAGCAGGCCTCGAGGGTGAAGGTGGTCCTGTCGAGGGCGATCTCGGTCACGGCTGGGTTCCGGTCAACGTCATCACACACAGCTCTGAGCATCGAGACCATGCGGGAGGCCTCGCCGGTAGTAAAGCCAAACTGACACAAGGACTCCTCGTCGAGGGCGGGAAGCACAGAGGGGTGGATGCCAAGCTGGTACACCATCAAGGACGCAAGAGCATCCGTGAAATGAAATGCGAGCCACGAGTACAAGGACTCTTGGCTCAGACGCTCCCAAGGGGACACAAAGCATAGAGAAGGGTCAGAAGAAGCCATATCCCGCCTCTGGCTGTCCAAGGAGGTTGGCTTGGCTTTCTGGAAGGCAAAAAGGTCGGACTCGGCGAAGGAGGTGTCAATAAGCAATGAAGAAGCAGAGGACATCGGAGGTGTGGCTGGTATGGGCGCTGGAACTCAAAGGAAAAGAAGATGTGCTTCTTAAGCTGTCAGAACAGGTGCTTAAGAGCAGCCGCTTGAGAACTGCGAGGTAACAGAAACCGACGTTGGCTTGGAAACTGTTGAGATTGTGTGTTCAGAAAGGGTTCGGAAACCTCTGAATAAGCTGAACTCAAACAGCCAAGGCCTGAAGCTGTGACTCTCTCCTGTCTTCTCCTTCCGGTAACTTGCAAACCAAAGGCCTATATCATTATCCTCTAGCGTACTCCGGATATCATTGCTAAATACCATGAATATAGGTGTGGAGTGTGTCCCAAAGACAAATTGCGAATCTGTAGATAGGTGAAATACAAATGTGTCAATGTGTCCATCTCCAGCTGAAGTGTTCGGATACCAAGGAAGGACACCGCTGATGGAGGATTGGCCAATACGTCTATTGCTGTTCGACTGACGCACAACTAATGTAGAAATGCACATATATATATATGGCTAGTATTGAGTCATACTTGACATGACCCTCAGTCACTGTCGGAGTCTTCAGCCCCAAACACATTCCCCCCTCTCTTACGCTTGGTATCACCCACGGATAGCTTCATCTCAGGGGCCTAGGTGTCAGTGTAGGTAGGGGTCAGTATGCAGAGAAGGGGACAAGAGAGTAGCACCCGAAATCACACACAGGCGTAGTGAGTTGTGCTCATAGGTAGAATCATGAATAGAATGCAATGTCATTATCTCAATATAGAGGTGAAGAGAAGCAAACACTCTCTCAGATATCAATCAGCCTCCTGATCACCTCAGTATGTATAGCCAATCACACTATTGATGGGTACATGTACATACAGACCATCCATCCACAGATGTCTGCCCCCCACTATACCTGCGACAGTGCCACCAGAGCAGCTGCAGATATCTGCACGGCCTCGCCCTTCCCGTTCTCAATCTGCCTCCGGAGGTTGGCCCTCAGCACGGCCTCCGAGGACTCTGCCTGGTTGGCGGCCCTCTCCCTCTCCATGCGCTGCAGGGTCACGTCCTGGTTGTCGTGGTATGTGACCCACCACATGTCGTTCACAAACTCGGCCTGCACCACACCCAGCTTGGACAGGTAGTGGGTGAAGCCGGTCAGGGACGTCCACTTGGTGGCGTTCATGTGCACGTGGTCCTTGTCCTTGATGTACTCGTTGTACACCTGCAGGGTCAGACACAGAAAGGGGTGTGTGTGGATTATTACACATATTACCCTTTCAGGTTCCACAGAGGCAGACACATACTTCACACCAACGCTCTACCCCATACATATACAATAGATACCTGGTTCATAAGGACACGCTTCTTGTAGTATCTGGTGCTGAGTAGAGCAATCAGACCCTCCTCAAAGATACGACTGTACTCGGCAATCAACCTGGGGTCACAAGGGGAGGAGGGAGGGGGGGGGGGGGGGGGGGGGGGGGGGGGGGGGGGGGATGCACATTCGTGTGATGAGGGAGTGAGAGCGGCAGCATGGAGTGGGGGGGGAGACAAAGAGAGAGAGTGTATGGTGGGAGGAGAGAGTGTATGATGCTGTAAATGTGACGCCCAATAGTATAGAGTCTGGGGGAGCGATTCACACACGTAGACCCGCTTTGATACACGTTAAATATGTCAATAAACTCTACCTACTGTTACCTGGGCTCTGTTCTAGATAGACCTTGTATCAAGGTCTGTTCAAGGCTTGGACCGATAGAGACAGTTGTGTGGGTAAGGACATGACAAATACAGTTGCACAAAAGGGTTCTTCTTTCACTAACTGTTCAATTACAAGTCTCCCTCTCTCCCTCTTCTCTCAATACACTGCCCATGCCATCTGTTAACGATGTCCCCGCCGACTTCGGTGTAGTCTGTGTCAAGCAGGGCAGGAAGCGCAACACAGAGCGTGTGCTTCGTGTGACGAACTCAGAAGTACAACACGTCAAGGTATAACACACTATTTCTACACAGTGCAGTGCGTAGACCCCTGCATAAGGAAGAAAACCATATGGTATACCCAGTCTATAGTGTATTTATACCCTAACGCGTGTTATACTGTAACACGTGCACTGGATAGTGAGAGACATGGGTTCCAAATTGGAACTTCCAATCCCTACACGCTTTCTACACGCTTTGAATAACTGAGTCCTATGACTATATATCTATCTATATATGCATAGAAGGCAAATTAGAGTATCCTCGGGATGTATTTCCTATCTCAAGAAGCTCACAGAGTCTGTTTGACGCACCCCCCCCCCCCCCCCCCCCCCCCCCCACCCCACCCCACCCCACA
>BDIP01000193.1:0-12122 GCA_003568945.1 Kipferlia bialata
GGGGGGGGGGGGGGGGGGGGGGGGGGGGGAAGAGAGAGAGAGAGAGAGAGAGAGAGCATGGTCCTCACTCATCCTGTCACACTTGAGAGGTGACGTACCCTGTAGCATCTCGGCATCCCAAATGACTGCTGTGCTGTCGTCTGGGAGTGAGTGCGATAGATAGAGAGATACCAGGATTGAGTGAGGGATCGCACATACCTGACACAGTCACAATGCTCTTGCTGTCAGGGGACCAGGACAGGTCGCTGATACCCTGGGTGTGTGTGCCATGTAACCGACCCACGTACTGAGGCACAGGAGGGGTGGCGGAATCCAGGTCTCCTATTCTGGCGGTCAGTGGACGCGCAACGTACCCTACCCACCAGTGCACGGTATGCATGGATATACGTGCAAAGCGACACAGTGAATGGTGAAGCACATTGAGAAGTGAGGAGTTCGTACCTATAGAGTGACACTGTCGCATCTGCAGATGATATGGCCAGGGTACGGCCATCAGGAGAAAACTTGACTCCAGATATAGGACCTCTGTGTGGTGACAGAATATACAAGAGTTCCGGCGACAACTTATCCCCCATTTAATCACTGTCCCGTAGAGAGAAGGTAGACCAGCACTAAGACTCAGAGAGAGAGCCTTCACAAACACAAACCCCTATCTCTGCCACTATGGCATTCTGATACACATAAGAGGGAGCACAACCTAAGCAGAACACGAGAAACATATACACATCCAAGATCTATTTAGCACAAGCACCCAAACGCCCACGCAGAGTGTTAGAAACACAATTAGTTCTTCTTGGTGGTCTTCTTGGTTCCCCACTGCTTGAGAGCCCTGTTCTTCTGCATCTTGATCTGCTTACGGGACCTCTCAACCCTCTTGGCGAGACCCATGCGGCACTGGACGAACTTAGCCTCGACCTTCTGGAGGTGCTTGAGGTCATCGTACACACGGCAGAAGCCGGAGGTGAATCCGCCACCGAAGTGGGTCTTGAATCCAGTGAGGACGATGGTGTCCTTGTTGGTGATGTGGTAGAGCTCAGCAACGCGGTCACGGATCTCACGGCGAGTGGGAGCGCGGGTAGCGGTGTGAGTCACCTCAACCACCTGGTGTAAGAAAAGTCGAGACAGAGCACCAATTCCTCTCTGAAGAACCACACAGATCCACCCAAACATCTCCTAGCCCTCCCCAACCCCCTCAGCCAACCAACAGGCCTCTCATCAACCTCAGAACCAAAACACCACTAAAACCTCCCAAAATCACGCAGAAAAGACGTACCATCTGGCGACGGTGGAGCAGAGGGTTCTGCATGAAGCGGCGAGTACGAATAACGGTCTTCTCGGGCATTTTGAGTCTATTCGATACCAAAAAGACCCCGTTGCTGCCTCGCTGGGCTCGACTCTGGGTTCTCCTTTCTCCGACAGCCCAATTGCACGAATCCGGAAATCTCCGAAAGTGTTGCAAATAAACAAACAGTGGCCTCGGAACTCTTTTCAAAAACAATGTTTTTAACTAGTGAGACAATTCTTGCCATATCCTCATTTAATAGCAACCCAGTGATCAGAAATCACATAAGGGTTTAGAGAAGCTCGTTGGGTTTGCAGAGACACTGTTCACCTGTTCACCAATGGGTGATTCCTATGAGCACTCTCGCAGGCGGCGACACCGTGAGGAGGATGGTGGATCCAGTGGGTCTCGAGTCACCCTCACTGCGGGAATGATTGGGATGGCTGACCCCTTCAGGAAGTGGTGCTATAGACGTACCAAGAAGCATGCTTCGGACTTGGGAGAGAGGGAGCTGGATGATTTGAGGAGCAGGTTTGCTGCTGCTTGGAATGATGGTTCTCTGAACTCAAGCTACTACTCCCACCGGTACGTGTATTAGGGTCGCGTAGTATGACTCTCTATACCCTCCTGTTGTGTAGGTCCTCTATTGTCCCTTCATGCTGTATATCAGTCTATTCTTACCTTCAGGTTTGAGACATCATCCCACAGGGGGAGAGACAGGGACCATGGGAGGTCGAGGGACGGCGGGAGAGACAGACATGAGAGACGGAGTGAGAGGAGAGATAGCCGTGGAGATAGTGACAGAAGGGATAGCCGCAGTAGGCGTGATGACAGGCGCGATGACAGGCGCGATGACAGGCGCGATGACAGAGACCCACCTGCCTATAGGCGCCCCTCTCCCACGAGAGGGGACCGGCCTTCCAAGAGGCGGCCTGAGTCTGGCAGGAGGGCTATGGAGAGTGAGAGGCGGGACCATGGTACTGACCAGAGGTTCAGAGGCACCTCCCAGCTGGGTAGGAACGAGAGGGAGAGTGAGAGGCGGGAGCCAGTGGCTGAGAGGCAGAAGGAGCCCGAGAAGCCGAAGCCCGTGCGTAGGGGCAAGTGGGCTGAGAAGGAGGAGGAGCGGAAGCAGATGGCTGGGCAGTACCTGCAGAAGGAGATGGGTGTGCTGGAGCACATCCTGGCCCTGAAGAGGCAGCGGAGCTCTGGGATGGGCGGGGAGACTGGGTTTGTGTCCAGGGGTGACCAGGTGTATGACCTGAAGGATGCAGAGAGGCACATGGATAGGGGGCATAGGAGTGAGAGGGATGGTCCGGGTCCCACGTCCTTTGAATAGACACTGTACACTGGCAACGTCTCTCTGTCTCTCTCTCTCTCTCTACCATTTAGTAGTGTTACAATGTATGTACATACAGACACCGACTGGTCATAATAGTAATAGTGTCAGCGTCTGGGGGTGTGACTGCTGCTTGATCAGTCCACATCACTCATTCCCTCGTCCCCCTCATACCCCTCGCTCTCAGACATATCCACATCCTCCTCCTCCTCCTCCATGTCAACGGGGCCAGTGGACCCAACCTCTCCCACAGGCACTCCCTCTCCCTCTCCCTCTCCCTCTCCCTCTGCCTCTGCCTGTGCACATGCGTGTGAGAGTATGGATGCCAGGTCGTTAGCAGGGGCAGGGGAGGTGTGGCCAACAACAGTCCCATCTCCCTCCTCCTCCTCCTCCTCACTGCTGTCTCCCTCTGCCACCCTCTCCTCTGTCTCTCCCTCTGCCTCAGTGGGTGCTATGTGTGGGCACTCCCCGCCCACCTCAATCACCTCCACCCCGGGTATGTCCTCCTCCGCCCCATACCCCAGGTCTGCCTTGACCTCCTCTATCAGTGGTCTAGATGTGAAGCCTGTGGACACAGACTGTGTGGTGGCAGAGGTGGTGAGGGAGGTGGGGATGCCAGTCAAGGTCTCCACTGACTCTGTTGGTCTGTCACCCTCGGGTACATACTCCAGGGCAGGCACCTCCCCGTCAGAGCACTCGTCCTCACTGCTGATGTCGCTGCTGGACTCCTGGGGGGTCAGAAAGAAGTAAAGAGAGAACGAGATACCGAGGTTTAGAGAGAGAGAGAGAGAGAGACCGAGGTAGAGAGAGAGAGACAGAGAGAGATGTACAGTGTATGTATATACCTCATCATCCCCTCCCTCCTCGTCCCTCCCCTCAAACTCAGGGTCCAGGGCCTCACCGGCATGGTACCTCTGCAGGGTCTCGTCGTACTCCAGCCTGCAGGGTCAGAAATAACTATAGTATTACACACATGGGAATATAAAATATTTGTAAATACACCCTCACTGTCTGCAGGGATATAAATCAGTATAGTATTAGTCATGTCTTTACACCCACTCACTTGTGTGCCTCCAGGGACTCCTCCCTGCTCCCCCCCTCCATGAACACTCTCATGGACACAAACTGGGCACGCTCCTTGGCACGGGTCTCTGAATGTAAGCCAATATACGTGAATGAGAGACACAACTAAATCAAATCCCCAACCTGCGTATATGAGCTTTCTCTCTGCCCTCTCTGCCTCGATGCCTCCCTCGAAGAACTGCCCCACACACCGCCTCTCATCCTCAAACACAGGCCGCTCGTCCAGGTAGGTCAGCAGGGGACAGGCCTGGGGTATAAGTACAGATATACGTGGATATATGAAGTAGAGGGACCTACATGTAGAAAGTATAGATAGGTAGGTGAGCAGGGGGCAGGACTAGGTGGGTGCTGAGTATGATGATCCTGTATTAGGTGTACCAGATCTGGTTGAACCCACCTGCACAATCTTGCGCCTGTACCGCTCAATCTTGACAATGTCGTTGCCCATGACTGGGGGGTGAGGACAGGGACAGGGGCAGAAGCAAAAGGGCAGAGTGAAGAAGCAACAAAGGCGAATATATATATATATATATGTGTGCTGCAATTGACCCCACGTACAGTACACACTCTTGAGTGCAGGCAGGGATGCCAGGATGTCCAGAATGGCAGCCTCGGAGGAGACACCCAGTCTGGGGGTGAGGGGGGAATGTCCATAATGAGAGGGAGAGACATCGTGCGTAAGAGTGAGCGTGTGAAGGAGAGTTGGAGATAGAGAGAGAGAGATATCTGGCACCTGTTGTTTGTGAGGTCGAGTGTGCACAGGGTGGGGTGGCCCCTCAGACCCTCCAGACAGTCAGGGCCAGTGGCACCTGGGGGTAACAGAGATGGAGGAATGGAGAGTGACACTTCTAGAGAGGTAGATACATGTGATTCAGACAGCCAGGGCCACTGGCACCTGGGGTCGGGTGGAATATATGAACATGTAACTAGAATTCAGAATGGATATAGGACCTGCAAACAGTGAGGGCCAGAGGGTCTTGACATATTCATTGAAACTACTTCTGTACACATACAATAACTATCCGGATATACATGTATACATCTGCCTACCTATCCTGTTAGATGCTAGGTTCAGAGACTCCAGGGGGTTGCCGGCAAGCTCGCCTGGACATCAGAGGGGTATGGGAAGATATGCCGGGCGGCTGAGGTCTACCCCAATATACCAGGCACTTACGGACATTAACAATGTCACACTGTGTATATACTGCATTGAGTGATACATACTGTAATACAGCAATGAATGTACCTGGTAGCACCATGTCGATCTGATTGGATGCCAGGTTCAGGACCTTGAGGGCAGACAGGTCCTTGAGGCCTAGGAGTGAGAGGGAGAGAGAGAGAGAGACAGAGAGAGAGAGTGGGGGGGGGGGGGGGGGGGCACAGGGCTTTTGGGGGGGGGGGGGTGGGGGGGGGGGGGGGGGGGGGGGGGGGGGGGGGGGGTGAGCAACTGAGGCCACTGTAATCAGTTGGAGAGAAAGTGGCGCGGGCAACAGTATACATATATACATATATACATATATACGTAGGGGGGACCATGGGTTATTAGAGGCCGAGAGAGAGCAACTGTAGACTGTCATAGCATGACACACTCGCTCATATGTATACACATACATATATATACCAGTGTCTGAACAACTTACAGAGGCCAGGAAAGTACTGGCAGCACTCCACTCTCCTACCCCCCTCCCACAAACATAACAGAAGGCAGAGCAGTACACACTTTGATGACGTGTATACAGTTAATCACATCGCTCCATGTTGCAACACACACTAACATACTGAATGATATACGTTTGTCATCCACAGTATATGCTCCCAGACACGATCGCTGTATCACCATGTGCTTTGATAGTATAATCAATCATCTGTCATGGACATGCCACCCACCTGTCTGTCACCACCTCGTACATCTTGCCAGCATACCGCACGTGCACTGTAATAGGAGCCATCTACACACCCAGGTCACAAGAACTACAGGAAACGGAGTGGGTAAGAAGAGAAGCATGGCTCTACACAGATGCTTGGTCGATCCGCTACACCCTTAGGACCTCAATTCCCCAAAAAGACCTACACCCTTTTCGCGTTTTTGTATATGTCATATATTATGTCATTGACTATGGCATCATTAAGAAGACTGATTTGCATCTTACACATTGTCTCTATTCTCATTATACTCTGTGGACGGAGCAGTGCATATACTCGGCCCAAAACACGGTGACACATACTATATCAACACGCAAACAACACACACGTCATCGCAAGAGAGTGCCTGATTGAGAGTCTCTCTTCCTCCCACTCTCTCTAAAACCCTTGCACCGTTTACTTCCCAAGGGCAATGGGTCTCCACACCTCTGTGCCACGGTGACGGCCCAGTCTCTCTCTGGAGGGTAAGAACAAAGTCATCAAATGAAACCAACAAAAGAGAAAGGTATATGATTGTCAGACTCTTAGTTTACTCTTATTATGTATAACATCTGTATACCTTCCGCGTCCCACCCTGGCAGCCGTGCCACGCACCCTGATCTGTCTACGGCGCTCTGGAGGTCAGATATATACACATAGAGAGAGAGAGAGCGAGAGAGAAGGGGGAGGATGGATCACATACCAGATGCTGCAATGACGCCACTGACGTCTGTGCCCCTTCTGAAGGGACTACCATAATATATATATATATGAATACATATGCATACTCACACTGCCTATATATATGTATATATGTACCTGATGCTGCAATGACACCACTGACGTCTGTGCCCCTTCTGAAGGGACTGCTCAGGATGGTGGACACGGTCTGGGACATGGCCTAGAATGAATTCACTATACTATACTAATACACTTATATATACATATATATATATATAGAGAGAGAGAGAGAGACAATGGGAGAGGGATGGTGGAGACGGTCTGGGACATGGCCTGGGGTGAGGTTTAGATGGAGGTGGATGGGAACTACAGCACATATATATTTTATTATATATATATTAATACACAGCACATATGAATAATTATATATATTAATACATATACACACAGATATTTATATATATATACAATTTCCCCACCTGGGTGGATGGGAATGAGTCCTCTGGGGATGTGTCTCTCCTAGCAGAGCCAGAGACAGAGGTGAGCATGGAGGCAGCGTGGCCTAGGGGGTTAGTATATATGAGGAGACAGAGAGAGAGAGAGAGCGAGAGTGACAGAGGTGAGCATAGAGGCAGCGTGGCCTATAGAGTTAGTGTATATGTAAGTAGAGGGGTGGGAGAGAGAGAGAAGACAAATAGTATGGAGGCAGCGGGGCATACTACTACCAATATATATAAGAGATCATATATAAATAAATATCCTTATTTATACATATAGCATATACTATATACCTAGCCTGGCCACCCCGCTGATGAATGCTGGGCCTCTCAGCTTGGCAGGGCCCTGCTCAACCTGAGGGTGGGTACTAGACAGATAAGCATATACATACTGTATTCCTTATATATAATAACTTCAACTATCAGCTTGGCAGGGGCCTGCTCAACCTGAGGGTGAGTACAATAATGCATTACTTGACGGTTATTATAAATGTAATTGCATACTAACCTTGACCCTTGGCATTGTGTTGGCACTGGCACTGCTGCTGTGGCCCCTCTTGGCCTGGGGTGGGTGTGTATGCATAGATACGATACATCAACATGATATATAGTACACTTACTCAATATATCTTGGATGCTTTGGACTGGTATTCCTCTCCTCTTTCTCTCTCTCTCTCTATACACATATATTCACAGACACACTATATACCTTGGATGCCTTAGACTGGCTCCTCTCCCTCTCGGCAGCCTTCTCCTTCTCTCTCTCTCCCTCGGCCCTGGGGGTAAGAGATAGAGAGAACAACCATAAATGTAGCAACGAGCATCTCTCCCTCTCTCAAATTGGTATGGAGTATGTATACATACTCTAACTCTACCTGACAAACTGATCCATCTCCACATATCTACACATATGTATCTAATGCATATAAACTGCATGTCTATATGTACTGTACCTGATGAACTGCAGCACTGACCCAGCGTATGTGGCACCCTTCAGCACAGACTCGGCATGGTTGCCACCAATGTCTGGTGGTTAGTAACACACAATAAATATACATATATCGTTCTATATACATAAACACAAACCTCCAATAGACTTGACCAGGCTCTGCACAGCGGCAGTGTCGGCAGACCCACTGATCTCCTCAACCTCGCCACCCTGGGGTGAGAGAGAGACTAGGAGCATAGAAAGTATAGGAAATACTATATACATAGATATAGAGCTCACACATACTTTGTGCCTGACCACCTTGGACTTATACATATATCATGCAAATAAAAATATAAATTACCAATATTGCAGTAATAACCATACCTTGTGCCTGACCACCTTGGAGTACTGCTTGCGGAGGCGCAGAGACTCACTCCTGGGTATGAGAACATATACCACAATAGAATATATGTACACAATGATATCCAATGTAAATATTGAACAGCCAACATCGATAGAATAATTATGTATGATTGTGTATATGTGTAGTTTCATGTACCTTCTCTGAGCAGCTGCCAGCAGAATGCATAGAATAATACACATACATAGAATACTTAACACGTATAGAATACTATATATATACATTGCATATATTTGTGTACCTTCTCTGAGCAGCAGCGAGGAGGGAGCCTCCATGGACGGCACTGAGCCTGGGGGTGAATACTATATTAATAATAATAAAAATAATAATATATATATATATGTATGTATATATTTGTATATATATATACAGATATGTATGTATTACTCCATATGATAATGTAACTGAGCCTGGGGGCGAATAGTTGGAAAAACACATTAATTAGTGTCATGAATATCGTATAGTAAAGACAAAGCAGACACTAAGTCTGGGTGTGGACGATGAAAAACGAGAAATTACAACTCCAGACTATAATGGAATGCGATTACTGTGATATTAGCTATATATAGTATACCTGGTGCACTTGACACTTGGCTCAGACCCCTCAGAGTCCTCCTCGGGCTCTCTCTCTCTCTCCCTCTCGCGAGACTCGGCCTTGGCCTGGAGGTGAGTACTCCACTCATACAAACAAATTCAAACATATATACATATATATATATATACATACAAAAATAGTATTGTACTTACCATATATACCTTCTCCCTGTGCATGTCTACCTTAGAATTATATATAAAAAATATATACACATAAAATAATATATTTACCATACCTTCTCCCTGTGCATGTCGTCTCCATCTGGGAACAGACCCAGGGACAGGGACAGCTGCAGGGCCTGGGGGTAAATACTACTAAAATACGTTCTATATAATGGACAACATAAGCCAGATTCACTAATATTACACATTGTAACAAATACACTTGTATTCATGTTGATGTTGATATACCTGGCTAGGCATGGCGCAGAGAGAGGCACAGGGCTCAATGACGGCAGTGCGGACCTGGGTTAGAGGAGGACGGGGGTAACTTCACATTCGCAGAAGTAATAGTCCAATAGTACTCTAATAGTGAAAGAGATACCAATAATAACACTGATCGTACCATCTTGGGCAGCACACTGGTCATAACTATATATACTCATTCTTATTAATATCTACATACATATACATATGTATGTACATATCGTACCATCTTGGGCAGCACACTGGTCAGTGACCGTGGAAGGACACGTCCATCGAACATGACAGCGGTGGAACGGGGGGTCTGGAGTGAGAACTATATATGTACATAGAAATGAAAATTGGCTGAGAAATACATGCTTCCATACTAATTCGTATATCACAGCGCATATATATACCTTGTAGTGTGTGCTGCTGATGCCAGACACTCTGGGCATTTAATACCATACACTGGATACACATATATACTATGAATATATGCATGTATACACACCTTGTAGTGAGTGCTGCTGATTCCAGACACCCTGGGCATAGTATACATAAACAATGTATATACGAATATACTAAGTATATTAATAATACATATATATATATATATATATATAGATAGATAGATATACCTTGTAGTGAGTGCTGCTGATGCCAGACACTCTGGGCATGATACCCCCAATGTCCAGGGCATGGGTGGACATGCCAACATCCTGGGGGTGAATATATCGGAGACAATCAATGGGAAAAACATTTCAATTATGAGTGATATGTACATATATCATAATATCTATATACCTGCCCCCCTGACCCTCTGTGCCTCTGAGTCACACTAATGCACATACACACACCATATACAAATATATATATAGGACACCACATATACTGTAAGGTTATACACAATACCTGCAGTTCCTCGTCCCCCCTGACCCTCTGTGCCTCTGAGTCACACTGTGCCTGCACGACATGCAGGGACTGCCGCAGGTGCTTGCCACCTTAGTGTAAGAATATATATGCACACTCACACACACATATATATACATATATATATATATACATAGAGAGAGAGAGAGAGAGAGAGAGAGAGAGACATGCAGGGACTGCCTCAGGTGCTTGCCACCTAGTGTAAGTATATATATACATTTATATATATATAGAGAGAGAGAGAGAGAGAGAGTAAGACATACCGCCTAGGTCTCAAAAATATCATATATAGAGAGGTCTGATTAGGAGGCATATGCCTAGGAGAGAGAGAGAGAGAGAGTAATGGTGTCCCCACCTCCTGAGCTGTTGAGGTATGCATCGGCCAGCTTGGCCCTGGCACTGATCTCCTGGGGGTAAGATATATATATATATATATATAAATAACTATCTACTCATTTATATACTGGCACTGATCTCCTGGGGGTTGGAAATACACTAAACATATATATGAATATAGTAAAAACAATGCATACATAACTCTATCGATCTAAATATGTATATACACATACATATATGTATATACACTCACCCTGATCAATGGGTTCTCTGTGGGCCTGCTTTTGCCCTGGTATACTAATATGTATATATCCACCTATATATACATACATAGGGGGAATACAAATATATTCATACCCTGATCAATGGGTTCTCTGTGGGCCTGCTTCTGCCCTGGTGGGTCAACCCAGTCACAACGGGAGGGGGGTAGAAGGGGACCTGGCAATGAGATACTGTATAGATACAGAGGTATAGTAATTGAACACAGATCCAGTCACAACGGGTGGGGGGTAGAAGGGAACCTGGTTATAAGGGAATATATGGTTAGGGTATATATACACACACAGATACATATGAGTATATGTAGCCAGTCACAACGGGAGAGGGGTAGAAGGGGACCTGGGGGTTAGGGTATATACATACGCCTACACAGTGTATATATACAGTCACGTACGTCCTGTGTGACCCCCGTGAGGATGGAGTTGAGGGGCACCAGCTGTCTGCCATACAGGGAGGACAGCATGCGGTAGAGGAGACGGCCCTAGGAGTGAGCCCATGAGAGAGAGAGAGAGAGATACTGACTAGGAGGACAGTATGCCACTGTATCAGAGAGGACAGTATGCGGTACAGAAGACGGCCCTGATATATTAGAGGTGATCACAGAGAGAGAGAGAGAGAGAGAGAGAGAGAGAGACTGAATACTTTGACAGCATGCGGTACAGAAGACGGCCCTGATATATTAGAGGTGTAGACAGAGAGAGAGAGAGAGACTGAAAATTTTGACAGCATGCGGTACAGAAGACGGCCCTGGGAATGAGCCCTTGAGAGAGAGAGAGAGAGAGAGAGAGATAAAGAAAGCGAAAGAGTAATACCTGCAGCTCAGCCAGGTACTTGTCTGCCAGTCTGGCCCTCCTCTCAGTGGGGGACACAAGCACAGAGGCAGTGCGGGAGGTGGGCCTAAGGGTAAGATTCATATGTATTGGGGGGGAGGGGGAGAGAGAGAGAGAGGTCACAAGCACAGAGGCAGTGCGGGAGGTGGTGGGTCTAAGGGTAAGATGGAGACACATACAAGGCAAATTCACAATTATGATATATATATATATAATGAAACTAATCCAAAGAAGGCATACCTGGCGCTAAGCTTGAGCCTCATCCGGCGACCGTTGAGGGTGATGACATTCTCACCACCTGGAGGGTAAGGATAGAATAGTCACATGTTATTCACAAATACATATGTATAGCCAAATCATGTACATACCGACGTCTGCCCTGAAACTGTGGAGTACAAGTAAAACAGAGAGAACATAGAGTAATCCTTTTACATATGTATATATATACTGATACATACCGACGTCTGCCCTGAGTCTGTGGAGTGCGTGCTCCAGCTGGACGGTGGAGGCAGGGACCATGCTAAGGGTGAGAATTGTAAAAAGAGAAAGAGGATAAAGGGGGTAGGAGGATGGGGCGGGGGGGGGGGGGGGGGGGGAAAAGGGCTTAAAAAAAAA
>BDIP01000193.1:12384-26192 GCA_003568945.1 Kipferlia bialata
GGGGGGGGGATAGATGCTGTATTCATGAACAAGATGTCCAACAGTTAGCATGATAGCATTCTATTCTCAATAATAAAGGAGTGAGCATCAGGGGGACATGTATCTGACCCAGATCGAGAGAAGGTGAAGAGGAAACTGTAGATGACTATCCAGAGAGACAAGGACACGAATACACCCATATATGCCCGAATAGGGTGCAACAGAGAGTAGTGGAAGAGTGCCTCACTAGTATAGTGATATTGGGTATGGGGGTAAGAAACCGTGTCACATATCAGTGTGACACGATACATCCTAGAGTACACACCACCAGTCCATAGCGACAACAGCTGGTGTATATGGGCATCATGCAGAGCGAATATCGAAGTGCGGTGGTGCTATACCTTCTTGTCTGTCTGCAGAGGCAGGTCAATGGTCTCATATGGTATAGTCCCACTCACTTCAGTGGACCCTATGTCTCTCCACTTGATGCTGATATTAGTATCCGGTGGCTAAGATGGGTTGTTATTCATCACAGTCACGCACCCTTCATTCGTGAGCCTCACAATGCAGAGAACAGTGGAGAACCGACTCTTCGACCTCTTTGCTGCCCATCGGTTGTTGCCTGTGGGGAGGGTAGACTGCAGGTAGGCAGGCATTATTCTGTGGCCTTCGCCCCAACTGCCTCTCAGTGGCGTTGGGAGACAAGGACACTCGTTGTGGAGCTTAGCCCTTGTATTTGGAAAGAGACTGAGTAACAATACGACACCAACCATGAAGAACCCTCTATTCAAACAATCTGCCTCAAGGGATGCCCCTTCTGGAAGAGAACCAAACCAAACACTGCCTTACAATGCTAGAGCCAAGTTCTCCCATATTGTACAGTCTCGTATCCGCCATGTGAAAGACGCAGACAGGTTTTACTTGAAATTTATCATCCTTCTCCACACCACATCCTCCTTACTGGAGCTGCTGGCAGAAACGGTCGACGGTCTTCTGTCCGAGGGGGGTCAGAACACGTCTGAGGTAAGCACATAAATGAATACACAGAGATAATAATATAGAAAGCAATATTTACACATATACAAAGCCTAACGTACCCCTTGGGGGAGCACTTGACCATGCCCATCTTCTCAAAAGACTGGAGGATGGTACGGATGTTGTTGCCGGAGGCACGCTTGAAGTGACGGGGAGCCACGGAGGTGTTGTTGCAGCCACCGTAGACGGTACGGAATCCACCGATACCGACGCATCCGCGGACGTAAAGACGGCGGAGGACGGAAGCGGCCCTGATGTAGTACCAGTCGTCGTTCTGGGGAGACAGCTGCTTGGTGGCAGAGGTCTTGACGGCATCGACCCAGTCAGGGATGGCGAGCTCGTTCTGGCGCTTGAGGTAGGCCGCGAACATCTTCACGAAGTGGTCCTGGTTGACATTCTTAAGAGTGACAGACACTGGGGGTGAGAATAACGCGCAGCACACCTCCCTCACACATCCACGGCCAGCATAACACCCCACACGCACAATAACACTTACTTTCAGAGAAAATACACTGCGAAAAGGCCCTTTTCCTGTCTGCTGATTCACTCTCCTGCTTTTTTTCGATCCGGAGAACCTTTGTGCCAGTTTGACTCAAACCTTTCCAGAAAAGTGAACACAAGCCACAAACACTTCGAACCTTTTTTGAAAAACATTGTTTTTGGCCATTGTGTAGTCCACTCTGTTCTGGTGTGTCTATGGTGATGAACACCCCAATACAACCCACCTAGGTGGATATAGGAATGGTGTGTGTATGAGGTTACCAGGAAGACAGCTTTGACACGCTCCTTCAGTCTAAGTGATGGAGTGACGACTTGAACGTTTGAACTGTCGCCACGGTTGGCAATGTACATTGAAATAGATTTGTGAGATTGCACAACTCGTTGCAGTGTTGCTTACCGGGTTGAGTTGGGTGACCTTGCTCCTGTTTGATTCCACAAGAGGTGACTACTTACGAGTCGTAGTCAGGTTTCCACCGAGAATCCGAATTCTCACTGAAAGACAACGCTGGAGAGTTGCATTGGGAAGGTGTCAGAGTGTTTGACTGAAAACAAGGACAATGGGCAAACTTGGAGGCACTGGCAGGAGGTCGTTTCTGGCTGGTTCTCAAGGTGGGTGTAGGAGTACGAATGTATGTCCTTATTAGACCTGACTATGGACGTATGGTTGCATACAGTGTTTACAGACTTAGTTTAGTCACTTGTCATAATGGTACCGGTACCGGTACTGTTTCTCTATGATTACCAATCTCACTTCTATGGTGCACTCCATGCAGTAGAATCATTCTATGTTACTACTACCTCTTGCTACTGCACCTCATTCATATGTAAGCGAATAATACAGAGTGCTCCCGATTATATGTATCAATGTGAGGTCGAATCTTCCATCTCCCTAACTCCCCCCCCCCCCCCCCCCCCCCCTCCCCCCTTTTTTTTTTTTTTGTTTTTTTTTCCCCCCCCCCCCCCCCCCTCTCTCTCTCTCCGATTATCTATCTTACCCCAGGATCCTGCCGGAGATTGACCTTGCTGTCCCAGCACCCAGGTTTGCAAGATCAGACAACAAGGTGGGATATATATATATATATACTATGTATATACTGGGTTTCCAAGATCAGACAACAAGGTGGGTGGGAGATATTTATGCATAATCATACACAGCTGTCCCTCTCTCTCTCTCTATACATGTATGTATACATACCCTAACACCCAGGGCGCTGACCAGCTCAACATGCTGCTGGGGGGGTTCTCTCTCTCTCTACCTCTCTCTTTCTCTCTCTCTCTCTCTATATATATATATGTGTGTCTATACCCTTATCCTCAGGGCGCTGACCAGCTCAACATGCTGCTGGGGGTGCTGGTGGAGAAGTTCCATGTGGAGCACCTGTCAAGGTATAGACACTATACACATGCACATACACACATTTTTTTATACATATGTATGTATATACTGCCTCTACCCCCCCATCCCCCCACCATCCCCCTCCCCTTCAGCACTCTTTATCTTCTTTTATGTATGCAGGAGTGGTGGAGTGGCTACTCCTAGACAACACCCATTTAATCTCTCTCGCTCTCTTTCCTATTGTGCTAACCATAAGGGATGGAGCTGACTCCACCCATGTCAATGAGAACTACAGTGGGGGAGCCATGCTGGGGGAGGCAGCCCCAGGGATGACCATCGAGAGTGCCATAGCCACTATCCAGAGGTATATACATAGTGTATATGTAGTATATATATATATATATATACACATATATATAGTGGGGGTGCCATGCTGGGGGAGGCAGCCCCAGGGATGACAATAGAGAGTGCCATAGCCACCATTCAGAGGTATTGTGATACTATATATATTGACCAAATATTTAGAGTGGGAGGGTTAGCCTCACCTATATCATGGTCTCTTACACCCCAGCGCTATATCTCTGGATGAAATCTAATGATATTTTGTCGTGTCTCTAACCCCCAGGGCCGAGAGAGCCAGGCAGGGCAGGCAGAGAGCACGCATGATGAGGGAGATTAGGTAAACACACACTCTCTTTGGGATCAATATATTGATTATTGTCGATTGATTGATTGTGATTGATTGATTCCAGGGCCCAGCACATCCGTGATCTGGCTGGTGTCCCAGACATGACCCAGAGACAGGGGGCGGTGCTGATTCAGGTTTGACTATACATACTCATTGATGTATATACATGGTATCCTTTTACATAACTACATAACTACATGACTGCTTTCCCGTATATTCCGTTCTTACCCCCCAGAGCCACTGGCGTGGCTTCACTGGCAGGCGAAGGGTGACACAGCTCAAGGTGGCAGAGGCTAGGTGGGTGCTGTTTATTATTATTCATATGTATGTATATAGAGGGAGAGAGAGAGAGAGAGAGAAAGAGACAGAAAGGAATATGGGTGACACAGCTCAAGGTGGCAGAGGCTAAGTGAGGATAGTATATATATATATATAGTTAGAGAGAGAGAGAGAGAATATGGGTGACACAGCTCAAGGTGGCAGAGGCCAGGTTGGTGCTATTACATATCTATGTATACTATTGTATTTAACTCCCTATATCAATTTTGTCTTGTGTTAATCATTTGCCCTCACCCCCCAGGTTCCTGGGCATGGCCCCCCACCGAGGTGAGTCCCTGGTGCCTGTCCTGGAGGAGTACCTCCCCCCTAGTCTGGCCAGTACCATGGTACAAGAAGGAGTGGCACAGCTGAGGGCACAGGTATGTATAGTATTGTATGGTACGTATATATATGTATAGTATATACCCCTAGTCTGGCCAGTACCATAATGCAGGAGGGTATAGCTCAATTGAGAGCACAGGTACACTTTCTGTACATACATTGACATATGTGCGTAACGATGGTTCCTTTCCAATGTGTATCTTCCCCTATGCCTGATCATCAGGACAGAGCTGACAGGAAGGGCGAGGGTGAGACTGCCCTGCCACCCACAGAGGCAGACAAGGTGTGTGTAGATATATATATAGATTTATATAGATATATATATATATTGTCATGGATGTCTACAAGTATAAATGTGTATTTCTGATGAGACTGCCCTGCCACCCACAGACAAGCTTATATATATATGTGTATATGTCAATGTCCCCTCACACCCAGGCTGCCCATGTGGCCCAGGAGAGAAGGACCAGGCAGAAGCAGGCTGAGGTAATGATATTATACATAATATTTTCAGATACTCGTGGTAATGATAATGCAAACCCTTAAGTATTGTTGTTAGGTTCACAAGTACACATTATACCTCACCCCTAGGCCATGTACCGCATTGCCCATGGTACTCTGCAGGAGTAGTTACTCATATGTGTATATATATATATATATATATATATACATCATATAGTATATATGTATGTGTACATCTCTCTAATGTGTAGGCATTATACCGCATAGCCCATGGCACTGTGCAGGAGTATTTACTCATATTTGTATTTATATATATATATGTATATCTGTCTCTATTCTTGTACTAACCCCTAGGCCCTGTACCGCATAGCCCATGGCACTGTGCAGGAGGAGGTTGAGCAGATAGAGGGTGGGGGCATGAGGCTGGAACTGCTGGCCAGGCACAGGCAGGCCATGCTGGACTACCAGGTAGAGTAATATGTGTTACCACTAGTGGATATATTTATGTATATTTGAATTTAGTATGTATAGTGTATATAGAGTGATGGGATGTTATCCAGGCACAGACAGGCCATGCTGGACTACCAGGTATATCTGTGTATCAATATTACTTTACGTATATATGAATGTATGAATATATATATATGTACCTCTCTCTCTCCCTCTCACCCCAGGACGCTAATGGCGGCAAGCTCCCTGATGGACCCCTTGAGGTCAGAACAGCAGATGAGCTGGGTGCAGCCGCAGAGGGGGAGGGGGACGGAGAGACCAAGGGGAAGAAGGTGTGTACTGTGTATATATTAGTGGCCATGAGTATCTATTGAGAGAGAGAGAGACACGTCTGACACCAGGGCAAGAAGGGAAAGAAGGGCAAAAAGGGGAAGAAGGGGAAGAAGGGGAAGAAGGGAGCCGCCAAGAAGAAGGAAGGCAAGACCTCTGTCTCTTCAGAATACGAGGATGGACCCCCATATTTCTTGGCCTATGGTAGTATGTATGAGTTCTTTATGCCCATCTCACCCTCTAGCCAAGAAGGGTGACGAGGAGGACGGTGCCCCCGAGGCCATCCCCCTGTCCACATTTGTTGGACCCTTAGTGGATGGCACAGTGGAGTACTACGACAAGTGAGTACGCTGTCTCTCTCTCTTAGACACCGACACACAATATTCTCTCTTTCTAGACCCCTTATATATATCTCTCTCTCCCTCTCTCTTGCCCCCTAATATCTAGGTGGCCGAGGCATGACCCCTCCAACATGTCCTCCCAGCCCTATTCTCTCTCTCTCTCTACACCCCTAATATGCAGGTGGCAGAGGCATGACCCCTCCAACATGTCCTCCCAGCCCTATGATGTCGAGTACCTCAGGGACTTGGTCAGACCTGCAGTCTTTGCAGGGGTCTACCAGGTATAGTGTTCAAGAATACCGGCATGGTTGGGAATCGAACCCACGCCCACCGCTCACTCTCAGGAGGTCATCAACCAGGTCAAGGCTGAGCTGGCCAACATGGCTGCCATGGCACCCGCTAAGAAGGTAGTATGCATTAATATGTATGAGTATGATGTATTTATCTGTATATGCAGTCTCTCACACCCAGGGCAAGAAGGGAAAGAAGGGAAAGAAGGGCAAGAAGGGCAAGAAGGTATGAATCATATGTAGTGTATATTATACAATGTACTCTGTCTTTTGGACTTCAAGCTATTATATGTGCACTTGTGCAAGAGATAGTTCTATATATATGGCCTCACACTCCAGGGCAGGAAGGTATTGCCCAATATACATCACTACTAATAAAGACTCATTCTCATTTAGAGCCTCCAAGGTATATTGTATACTTATAGGATCTATTCACTTACCCCCAGGGCAAGAAGGGCAAGAAGGGCAAGAAGGATGATGCCGGTGCTGGTGACGCTGATGCATCTAAGGTATGAATAGTGTAGTGGGTATATGTAGTCCTGACACTGAGTGTGTCTTAATGTGAGATGTTTTCACCCTCAATAGTGTGTGGTTGGGTGTAAGGCTCTCCTCATTTACCCCCCCCCCCCCCCCCTCCCCACATTGTGCTATTCTCTTACCTCGTAGGCCGCTGCCTCCAGCGACGGGTCTGTCCCCAGACTACCCTCCAGTGTGGAGGCCATCTTTGCCGAGCTGGTCAGTGAGGGAGTCATCAGGATACCACAAGGTAGTATATGAATATGCATTGGATATATAGAAGGTATAGTATATATAGTACATATGGTTATATGCCATCTTTGCAGAGCTGGTCAGCGAGGGAGTCATCAGGATACCACAAGGTAGTATATATTAATATTCATAGTATATATCTATGTGATATAGTGTATATAGTATGTATAGGTCGAGGCCATCTTTGCAGAGCTGGTCAGCGAGGGAGTCATCAGAATACCACAAGGTAGTATATGAATATGCATTGTATATATAGAAGGTATAGTATATATAGTACATATGGGTATATGCCATCTTTGCAGAGCTGGTCAGCGAGGGAGTCATCAGAATACCACAAGGTATAGTTATACAACACATATATATGGATATATACACCTTACGTCGTATATAGTAAGATGAGCCACCTCTCTCTCCCCCCCCCCCCCCCCCCCCCCCCCCCCCTCCCTCTCCCCCCCCCTTTTTCCGGACCCCCCCCCCCCCCCCCCCTCCTCTTCATTCTGCATTTCGTTATGTATTGCTATCTATTGTCTCTCACTCTCAGGGGAGGAGTCATTGCGGTACATGGAGTGGAGAACACGTTCCAGGGCGAGGTGTATCTGAGTGCCAAGAAGGTACTTGCTTGTGTTCCTCTCTTCTCTAAGGCCAAGTACTTGTGTTCCTCTCTTCTCTTTCCGTCTCACTCCCCCCCACTCTCTGACTCCTCTCTCACCGCAGGTTGGCATCTCCCTCCCCGCCACCCAGCGCTACACCCAGGCCAACCCCCCTCCCTCCACTGGGGTTGAGCACACCATGATGGTGGCAGCTGGGCCCTTCATCATCTGTGACCCCAAGGTGCTGATACTCATACTGATAGTGATACTGGTCCCTTCATATATATATCTATATGTATATATATATATCTATATATCTATCTATCTCTGACCCCTAGGACAAGGCCAAGGTGGCTGTGGGTGGCATCAGAGCAGTGTGCCAGGCAGCTAGGGAGCAGAGGGTATGGACACATATATATACACACACACATATATATATATATATATACATAGCAAGGGAGCAGCGGGTGGGGATACACAACTATTGGGGTCTGTCATGCATGCTACTGGGGTGTGCTGTCACTGTACCCTTCACCTCACCCTCAGGTTGACGTGTTGGCTCTCCAGGGCCCCCTCTTTGCTGCAGATGTGCCCCTTCTGAGTGACAACGTCAGAGTGGCCATGGGACTCGAGATGGATGTACGTATGCTAATTTGTTTCCTCCCTCCCATAGTTGTCTGTAATAGTTGACCACCAGAACCCCCACAACTGCCTAGCCGCCCTGATAGCCGATGGGGTGAGAGTGGTCATCACACCTGGGCCAGAGGGCAGGTTCTGCAGACCAGTCATGCCCCAGCCTGCATATGACAAGTGAGTATGTCTCACTCTCTATACTACGTAATTATTATACACAACTTCTTACTGTCACTAACCGTTAGGAAGATTGCGGCTCTTCTGTCCGAGGCCACCCTGGTCTCCAACCCCTGCACCCTTGAGTTTGGGGGTGCCAGGGTGTGTCTGGCCAGGCTGGGTCTGCTCGACTACGCCTCCTTTGTGCCCAAGCCACCCATCCAGGACATGTACTCCACCCTCTGCAACACAATCATAGGCCAGAGGTCGCTCAGCCCAGTCTACCCAGGTAGAGGGGTATCTATTATTCACATATACTCTACATACTTTCGCCTTACCTCAAGGCGTCCCTGTCCTCGACTCCCAGACTGAGTGCCTCGACATACCCTGTGGGTGGGGCGAGGCTGTCGACAAGTCCGGCGGCAATGTGAGCAATGCCCTCAGGGACCCCCTCCCAGATGTCCTAGTGCTACCTGAGTTCTGCAAGGTGGATGTGCTGACCAAGGCTGCTGGCGTGGTCTGTGTCAACCCAGGCCAGGTCTCATTCAAGCACAGGGTGGGTACGTGCTGCGTGATTGCTGTCCAGGGCACCTCTGTTAGGGCCAGCATAGTCCAGCTCAGAAAGCCAGACCAGAAGGCTAGCCAGTGAATAGACTATATAGTGTATGGGTTGTATATGTTCTTAAACGTGTAATTGTGAATATGGGTCCTCTGCTACTACGAATATAAAGAACATAGCATTCACACTTGGTGAATGACTAGTAGAACAAGGAATTCATTGCATTGGCTGTCAGCGGCTCAGTCTCAAAGAGTGCGAGAGGTAGTATACCAACATGGTCCCAATGACACCATCAGTAAATAAGCGGGACCATGTACAACGCAAGGTTACCGCGGGAGCCTCTCTTGCTCAATAATCGAGCACAACTAAGTACCAGGCACATAGAGCCAATAAGCAGGCGCTAGGCAAGAGAGCAGGGAGTCAGTGGCCCTACTTCTTCTGAGGGGCAATGACAGCTGCTGCCTCTCTGAGACTGTCGGAGAAGGCCAGGAACTGGTCTCTGGGGCAGCTGAATACAATGTCCTTGGGCTTTCCAGTGTCCTCATCGGTGACCTGGAGTGAGGAGATAGTAACATAGAATGATTGAACAATATGTATACCCACCTTCAGTTTGACCTGGACCACAGTCTGCCCAGATGTGGGGTCCTCGACTAGCTGTGCATCAGACTCCACCAGAGCGGGGAAGAAGCCTACAGACCTGCCCATAGCGGTGAAAGAGAGACCCAATACAGAGTGACTCTGTGATGACAAAAGGGTGCAGCCACTGTTTTTTGTTGACTCAGAGTCTGAGATTTCAGCCCACACCCTCCTCTCACCTTTCAGAGAAGACAGGGCCTTGGGAGCCGTCTTGGAAGAAGTTACAGCGTGATGGACCATTTCAGGCTCTATGTGGCCGAAGGTGATGCCTGCTACAGGACTGGAGAGTTCGGTAGGGCTGTAGACGCCTACACCAAGGCTTTGGACCTCCGTCGCGACGACAAGAATGTTCTGATGGCTCGTTCCAAGTGCTACGTTGCTCTGGCCAAGCCAGACCTTGCTATCAAGGACGCAGATACGTGCATTGGGTCAGACCGGTCATTCTACAGAGGTATTTACCAGAAAGCAGAGGCTCTCTTCACCTCGGGAGACTTCGAGCTTGCTCTGGTGTTCTACCACAGAGCGCACCGGTTGAGGACAGACGTGGAGATATACAAGCTGGGAATCCAGAAGGCCCAGGATGCCATCTACTCTGCCTTCCGCACCCAACTGCCAGAAGGGTACTACCACGACCCACTGGAGGAGGAGGAGAATGAGAGTGACACCGACAGTGAGGAGGAGAGGGTGTGTACGACCCCACCCATCATGGAGATCATGCCTGCCCACACACCTGCTGGCCAGGCCTCTCTGCCCGCTGTGCTGATGGAGGCACCCGAGGACAGTGCCTCTCTCTCCATGTCCCTGCCCGCATCCAGGCTGGACCGCAAGAAGGGCAAGGAGAAGAAGAAGAAGAGAGAGACCCTCCCTCCCCTAGTGACCAAGGTCACCCCCACCAAGAGACTGCTGGGGTCCCTGTATGCTGACCATGCCTTCCTGGCAGAGCTGGCCAAGGACACTAACCTCATGGGAGACGCAGAGATCAAGGTGGGTTGTCATTCATGTACTATAATGTGTGATTACTTACATTCAGCAGCTAGCCATAGCGGGTTCGTTTCCTACCCGCTATATACCCGCTATATACCCGCTATATATGTGTGTTTGTGTGCTGTGTCACTTTCCACCTCTAGTAACTGATCATTCTCTAATTGGTATTATATATATGTACCCATCTATCTATCGCTCTATATGTATGTCTAGCTGACCCCAGGGCCTTGTGGGAGAGAGTCTGGACTACCTGGATGCCAGGAGTGAGTTCTGGAGACAGCAGGTCCCGCCCAAGACCAACCTGCAACCCAAGGTGCAGAGTGTCAAGCCTCCCCCCAAGGTGCCCTCTGCATATGCTCCCAGGAGGCGGATCAACACACCCTCGGAGCTAGCCCAGTGCAAGAGGGAGGACGCCCCCCGCGAGAGGAGTGCCCCCAGTGGCACCACATACCCTGCCTCGCACACCGTGGCACCCCTCACTGCACCCGTCCAGGGCCAGAGAGAGAGGGGGGCCAGGGACCACCCCGAGAGGGTCAGGTCCACCCAGGCTGGTGCTAGGTCTAGGGCGGCTGTGGAGAGGGAGCGCAAGAACACTGCCCTGATGCGGTTTGTAACTGAGTCCATGAACAATGTCACAGAGGCCGTCAACAGTGGGGCACCCTCGCTGGCCCTGAGGTTTGTCAAGCAGGTGCACAGGCGTCTGTCCCAGCCTGACCCCGTGGCTCAGGGGCTCCCAGACAGGTGGGTGGAGGTCTATATGTATGTTCGCTTTGAGATTTCTCCTTCTTCTCTCTCTCTCTCCCCCATACCCCTCACCCCAGGTCCCGCATCATGGGCGATGTGGAGACTGCCTTTGGGTGTGCTCTCTACGACCTCGAGAGGTTCAGCAGTGCCATCCAGCACCACAAGGCGGTGGTCGATGTGTGTGAGCTGGGTGGAGATGGCCTGGGCGTGGTGAGGGGACTGCGCAACCTGGGCAGGACCTACCAGCGCATGGGGGACCCCCGCAACGCTGCCCCATGCTTCCTCAAGGTGCGCCACTCTCTGCCAAGCATACACATTACTATATACCATACTCAACCCACACCCCCCCCCACACACACACACACACACCTCTCTCTCTCTCTCTCTCTTACCCCCAAGGTGCTTGAGCTCGGTCTAGACGATGCAGAGCTGGAGGGCCTCGGCCTCACTGTGCCCGAGCCAGAGCAGAGGCAGCGTGTGGATGTGTGCCCCTTCATCCTGGCAGATGCTGCCCTGCAGGTGAGATGAATCACTGATTTATTACTATTATATACATATAGATATACCTATTAATTACTACAAGCCCCTCATTGCAGGTTGGCAGGTCCTACTTCGACGCCCAGAAGTGGACAAGAGCAGCTCTCTTTGGGACCCGGTCCCTCGAGCTGTTCCGGGGTCTCCTTCCACCTCCTGACAGTGCCGAGGTCCGGGAGTGCCACAACGACCCCCTCCTGGCTGAGATTGAGAGTGATGTACTGGACGTACTCCTCAGGGATGTCACCCTGGGTGGTGGATACGACCCCGACTTCGAGGACTTTGTACATGCCGCCCCCTCCTTCTACTCCTATGCAGAGCCCACCTCGAGGGAGGTCTTCCTCGACGCCCTGTGCCTCACGGGCAGGAGCCAGTTCCTGTCTGGCAACGTCTCCCAGGCCCGGCTGACCCTGCTGGAGTGCCTTGAGCTGTCCAAGGTGTGGCAGGACCACACGGCAGAGGCAGCAGCCCTCACCAACCTGAGTGTGGTGCTGGCCAAGCTGGGCCAGATCGAGGCCAGCAAGTCATATAGGTTCGCAGCGCTCCACGCATCCACGTACATTGGATCGGACAAGCAGTAAATGTAAGATACGTGTTCCTGCGCCGTACGTACAGCATGTGGAGAGGAGATGGCTGTTCTGTTACCCTCTCTGTTCTTATCATATTGACATGACCATAGACATCTAACATCACTCTGCCGGTACAATCACTTACTCTACTACCTATAAGTACATTGATATACATCAGAGTGACCACTTCCCCACTGTGGCGTTGGAAGTGACAAGAAGCAGGAAAGGAGTAAAGAGGCCTAAACACCGGCAAAAATGAATCATATCTTAACCCTCTTGATCAGAGCTCCCACCTTCTTAGATCAGCAATGTCGAGCGCTGATGAGTCTAGCGAGTCCTCTACCGCTGAGGAGGTAGAGTCCCCTGTGGAGGCCCCTGTGGAGGCTCCAGTGGAGGAGAAGCCCGTGGATGTTGGCAGCTGGGCCGAGCTTGGTATTGATCCTCGTCTTGTGAAGGCTCTGAAGCACAGTGACCTCGACTACCCCCTCCCTATCCAGCAGGAGATGGTTGGGCATGCTCTGGATGGAAAGAACATCCTGTGCAGGGCTGAGACTGGATCTGGAAAGACTCTTGGGTATGTTGTCCCTATCCTGCAGCGTGCCGTCGCCATGCAGTCTGCAGACGGAGAGTCCTCCACCCAGGCCATTGTGCTGGTTCCCACACGTGAGCTGTGCTTCCAGGTTGGCCACATTGTGTCCACCCTCATCCCCCGTCTGACTGAGGGGGTGACTGTGGTGCAGCTGTCTGGGGCCACCACCAAGGCCGCAGAGGAGGTGTCCCTGGCCGACAACCCCACCATCATCGTGGCCACACCCACCTCTCTCCTGCGCCACTCTGCCTACCTGGGCCAGGACCACATTGCCCGTTCTGTGCGCATGCTGGTTGTCGATGAGGCTGATCTGCTGCTGACCACTGTGAGGGAGCAGCCCATCCAGGCCGTGTGGCAGTTCCTGTCCGCCCAGACGTGCAAGTGCGTGTTTGTGTCTGCCACGCTCGAGGAGAATGTGATCAGCCTGGCCCACTCCCTCCTGCCCTCCGATGAGTGGCAGACAGTCGAGATATCCTCGGATGGCCCCCCTGTCCTCACCCAGCACGTCATCCCAGTCAAGGATGCTGCGGAGAGGTGGCTGGTGCTGTATGGCCTGCTGCGGCTGGGTCTGGTCAAGGGTAGGGTGCTGGGGTTTGCCAACAGTGTCGATGAGGCATATGCAGTCAAGCTGTTCCTGCACAGGTGAGTGTATCTGGATATATGTATTTAGATATATATATATGTGTGTGTAGTGTATAGCATGTGTATATGTGTATAGTATATACCGATACGATATATATTTTTGTATATGTAAATGCGTCATGCTCTTAGTTCTTATGTATGTGTGAGTGTGTGTAGGTAGGGTCCTATAGTGTTTTATTACATGGATCTTCCTCTACCACCAGCGGTGAGGTATATTCTTCCATTTCGGAAGGTCTCTCGTTCTTCCATATGATTCCATTTCGTGTCTCTTACTCCCCCCCCCCCCCCCCCCCCCCCCCCCCCCCCCCCCCCCCCCCCCTCCTCCGCCGTGG
>BDIP01000194.1:0-26185 GCA_003568945.1 Kipferlia bialata
GGGGGGGGGGGGGGGGGGGGGGGGGGGGGGGGGGGGGGGGGGGGGGGGATGCCATAGAGGAAGAGGACCCACAGATAATGCCCAACACCACCTAGTGTTAGACACCTAGGAGATGCATGTAAATGTATGTATATTATTCTATATGAGGTAGATGGATATAAGCTTGGTTCATGGGATATGGTAATAACACAATGGCCAAACTGTGAGCATTCCCCGGTATTCGACAGTATATGGATGTGGTATGCATGTGGTTCATTCCTATATTGCTCCAGGGGAGACAATTATTGTAGAGAAGGGCAAGAGTGAAACGATATCGGTGTGCGAGATTGTGGAGTGGGATATTAGCACTATACTACCCATATAAGTGGAATACTGAGAACCTACACACATACTTATGATAGCAATTATTGATAGATACTTGCTGCAGGGTCGATCCCCCCTCTAAACACAGCAGAGATGAGGGACGAATACCATCTGTATAGCCCCACCTAGATCATCGTCCTCGTCCTCTGTGAGCATCACATTCCGGCCCCCAGTCACGCTGTGCCAGGGAATGAACCCAAACACATTGGCCTGACTCCGCTCGCCCACAGAGGCGAAGGTATTGTCTTGCGTGGACATACAAGGCGAGACAGGTTAGAGAGACGTTTGTAAGGGCATGCGACCAACATCAACCCTTGTTGAAACACCTGGGCAAAAATTATGAATGTTGGCCTTGTGCCGCAATGTGCACCTCCTCAAGCTTGGGTTAGAGGAGAACACCAGCTGCTGAGTTCCTAGAGATGGAGCCAGAGAACACCCACGACGTCTATGCGACGTTGCGGCACTGCGTGGAGCTTGCGCAGAAGGATGTACGTAGCAGTGTGTGCTAGAATGTGTGTGTGTCTTCACTATCTCCTTGTTTATGAGTGTCTCTCTGATACCCAGAAGATCAAGGCTGCCAACTCATGGTCCCTGCCCCTGACTGAGCTGCTGGATGGTATCCTGGAGGAGTCCAACTCCTCTCCCATCCAGCAGTTCCAGATGGCCACCCAAGGTAATACACCCTCTCTCTCTCTGTAACCTCCTCCCCCCCCCCCCCCCCCCCCCCCCCCCCCCCCCCCCCCCCCCAGGGGGCCCCCCCCCCCCCCCCCCCCCCATCTACCTTCGTATATATGATATTATATGCATAGAGTAGTGGTGCTGATCAGTCCCCTCCCTTCCCCTTGTCACTGGAGGCCACGGGAATACATTGTGTGAACATATACATGTACCTATACACGTACTCTCTCTGTTTCTCTCTCTTACACTCAGACCATTTGTGTCACTAGACTCACATAGTGTGGATAGGTTTTCTTCCCAATATTAACCTCCCCCCCTCCCCCCCTCTCTCTCCCTTCTCTCTCTACTTATCCTCAGACCATCTATGTCACTGGAGGCCACGGGTATTGGTGACGCTGGTGAGGTGAGGGGTGGGGAGTGTATCAACCCTGTTGCTGGTGAGGATAGAGAGGGTGGGATAGGGAGAGAGGCTGTTGTCACTGGGGACGAGGCATCACCACCGGAGCCAGACGCAGTCGCAGGTATGCGTTGTACTCTCACACTCTCATTCATCTCATATTCTCTTTCACTTCCCCTCTCTCTCATCTTCTGACACTGTCAATGTAGACCTTCCCTCCCGACTCTCAGTCTCTCTCTCTCTCTCCCTCCCCTCTCTCTCACATATATTTACTTTAGACACAGTGAATGTGGACCTTGCCATCCAGCAGACGTTTCCTCTCTCTCTCTCTCTCTCTCTCTCTCTTTCTCACTATAGACACAGCCAACGTTGACCTTGCCATCCAGCAGATGGTCGAGAGGCGTGTCTCCCTCCTTGTCATGTACACTGCACTCGGTACTGTCTTGTCCCTAGCAGTGGTAATTGGGGCATTAGTAGGTACAGTACTTCATGAATATAGTAGTATATATATATATCTAGAGTGTCCCTCCTTATCATGTACACTGCACTGGGCACTTTCCTATCATTGGCTGTAGTAATAGGGGCACTAGTAGGTCTGACATGCAATATATAGGATTATATGAATAGACATATATATATTGACCCTCCCCCAGTTGCCGTTGAGTTGCCGTTTCCATGAGTACCATCCATGCATGTCTCTCTCTCTCTCTCTCTCTCTCCCCCTACCTATATACTCATCCCAGTTGTGGTTGCCCTGAGCACCATCTATGCCATCGCACCCCTCATAGTGGGGCTCATAGGTACTCTCTCCCCCGTTACATATGTCATACTTTATAGATACAACTATGAATTTATCGGCCTTTTCAATAGTGTCAGGACACCCTTATAGTGGGGCTCATAGGTATACATATTCTCTCTATCTCTCTCTCTCTCTCTCTTTCACTCTCTCTCTATCTCTCATCTCTTAGGTGTCTTGTCCTTCCGAGCCTTGAACAGACGTCTCCTCATGATCTCCCTCTATGCCGCTCTGGCAGTCACACTCTTCTGCTGCTATCTCGCGGTGTTCTACCTGGCACTGATAGTGGTCACACTGGCATCCAACGATGGCACTAGGTAAGGGTACTGTATATACTGTATATACTGTATATACTGTGCTACATATTCTATATATACTATGTCAGTACATACTGAATACCTTGCACTCATTGTGGTCACACTGGCCTCTAACGATGGGACTAGGTATGTTTACCATTTATGCATTGCCTATACCATACTATATATTACTCACGGTCACGCTAGCCTCTTATGACATGACTAGGTGTAATATATATATATATACTCCATTCCAACTGTCAGCGTGTTCATATCTGTACACATTACTATACTTGTCTATTAGTGTAAGCTGACACCCAGCCTAGAGCTCTCCTCCATAATGATTTGTACAATATTTACAGTCATAAATATACCTATACCATATATATGTATACGTATATGTACTGTATACCTTGCACTCATCGTGGTCACACTGGCCTCTAACGATGGTACTAGGTATAGTGTACTGTACACACATATATCAATAGTTTAGGTTAGTAGTATATAGTATGTTTGAATATATACTAACTATCAGCCTAGAGCTCTCCTCCATCATCGGTGTGGCCGTTGGGTTTGGATCTATGGCACTCATGCTCTGTCAGCTACTGTTAACTCAGGTATATATGGGATTAAAGGGGATATATATACGATTATGGTATTAACATATCTGTATGCTATGTATATATATGGAGCACTTGTTGGGTTTGGGTCCATGGCACTCATGCTGTGCCAATTACAATTGACACAGGTAGTATTTACACACGCATTGTGAGTTGATTAAGAGTTGAGCATACATTTAGCTCTGTCACCTGTCAACACATCATTATGTACATATTGATATATGCATGTCTGCCCAATCTCTCTCTGTATGCTTACCCCTCAGATCACCATTGTCGCTCTGTACCCTGGTGCCACGAGACTGGTCCCACTCTCTAGGTATGTCATATGTGTATATATACATATATACTATGTATACTACTTGTATAATACTCTCACTCTGTTGCCACCAGACTGGTCCCACTCTCAAGGTATGTCCCTCTCACACACACTATGTCTCTATCACTCACTCTTTGTGTCTGTCTGCTCTTTATCTATACCTTCTTATCTCAGATGCCCCAGAGCCATCACCCTCTGTGCTGCCCCACTCATCGTGCCACACAGTACGTGTATATAGGAATATGAACATTCATGTATTTTACTATATTCTATGTATATACTGCCCCAGACCCTAAAGCAGAGGACTGCCCCCGGGAGACTACCTATCTCTCTCTCTCTCCAGATATATGTTTGTATGTATGTAGTAGACTATACTACCCCCAGACCCCAAGGCCGAGGACTGCCCCCGTGAGACTGCCCTGGATGTACCCCTGGTACTCACCTGTGAGAGGGAGAGGGAGAGAGAGTGGAGGAGTGGGTCCAGGTATTTGTTTTAGTGTTTTAGTATTTGTCTCTGTAATGGGTATTCTTATACGAGTGTATACACATTTGTCTCACTAATCCCCCAGGGCCAGTGGCATGGGTGCATCTGCCAGGGCATAATCACTATATGTTTGTACATATTTTTAGTATATACATAGAGTGTATGTATACCAATCATTACAGTTATACCTTACCCCCCAGGGCCAGTGGCAGAGGTCAATCTGCCAGGGCACAGGAGACACGGCATAGGTACAGCGCTCTCATTCTATTCCTTCTTATCCTTACACAGCACCCATATATATATATATATATATATATATATATATATAGGCCATAGCCCATACTCTGTCCCTTGGTGTTTCCTCATCACAGTTATAGAGAACTGACACCATACTATATAAATAGATCTATGAATGTGTACATATATACATATATAATGTAACCGATATACTATACTCACCACAGTAGAGAACTGCCTGACACTATCCACCCTAGGGTGGGTGTGGGTAACACACAGACAGAGAGGGCAGAGACTGTGGAGAGAGAGGGAGAAGGGGAGGGAGAGAGAGAGGCAGAGGCAGAGCAGGCATCTGATAGTACCTCCAGTGAGTCTGAGAGTATATTCAGTCTGAATGCAGAGTCAGACACAGAGGTGAGTATATATAATGTAATTGTAATTATATATAAGTATATATATATATATATATGTATGTATGTATACATACATATACGTATGTATTTGAGAGTGTGTTCAGTCTGAATGCAGAGTCAGACACAGAGGTATATATATATGTGTATATACATACTACTACAAATACTATCGGCTCTTTGCTTATGATCTTGATACCTAAGATGTATGTTTGGCCTCAATGCAGAGTCAGACCCGTTTCTTTCGATAATACCGTTAATTTTTTTAACCTACAGACCCAGAGATATCTCCTCCTCTCTCTGTTGAGTCTCTCTAGAACCTCAATTTTGTCTTTCCTCTCTCTATGGACCCTCTTTTCACTCTCCATAGACCCTCTTTTCACCCTCAGGCTGATGGAGAGGGAGGCAGGTCACCCACTGAGGCTGAGAGGAACACCCACGTGGTCACAGCTTGTCACATTGCTACTCGGTACGAATAGTCACAGTTATGTCTGTCTGCAATTCTCTCTCTCTCTCTCTCCCTCTACACCCTTATATCAGCATTCCCCCTGGTGAGTGTGTCCTGGGTCTCTCTCTCTCTCTCTCTCTCTCTCTCTCCCTCTACACCCTTATTCCAGCATTCCCCCCGGTGAGCCTGTCCTGGGTCTTAGTGTGCAGGTGTCCAGGATAGTCCTCGAGGCAAGGTAAATACATATATATATACACACCTTCATATATGTATATATATATATATGAATAATTCAACACATTCGAAGTGTGCAGGTGTCCAGGATAGTCCTCGAGTCAAGGTATATTTGTATATAGCCACATACATTTATGCTCATATCTCTCTCTATATATATATGAGTAATTGAACTCGTAGTGTCTCCAGGTGTCCAGGATAGTCATTGACTCAAGGTATATACATATGTATACACCTTTGTGTTCATATATAGAAGTATATGAAGTACCAATACATTCGAAGTGTTCAAATGTCCAGGATAGTCCTTGAGTCAAGGTATACATGTATACACTCACACACTCAATTTTTCACGTATGTAAATGTATATAAGTATAATGTCTATACATCCTATCGTAGTGTCCAGGATAGTGTTGGAGTCAAGGTGGGTCAGTATTTGTATGTATAGTCAAGGTGCTAACCCTTAAGGGAACAAGAGCGCCAGGCCGCCCTCTTTATCAGCATGGACCCAGTTGGCAAGGGGAGGATCACACACAGGGACAGGAGGAAGGGGTGTATAGGTACAGTAGTATAGTGTATATATATAGTATACAGTGTATAGTATATATCATGGACCTAGTTGGCAAGGGGAGGATCACACACAGAGACAGGAGGAAGGGGTGTATAGGTATACTAGTATAGTATATATAGTATATATAGTATATAGTGTATAGTATATGTGGTATGGACCCAGTTGGCAAGGGGAGGATCACACACAGAGACAGGAGGAAGGGGTGCATAGGTATAGAGTATAAATAGAGTATAGTATTTATACTATATACTAGTATTACCTCTCTAACAGTAGGTGTTGCCCGTATGCCCAATGGATACTATGTGTGCTATAAATACTATATACTAAAAACTATAATATATATATATTATACACTATACGCTGCACTAACTCCAGGTGTTGCCCGTATGCCCAATGGAGAGAACTGGTCACCCATCGATGAGGAGCAGGAGTCTAGGTATATGATATAGATATTTAGTATATACGTATATATACATGTATAGTGTAATAATGCTAGTGTACTTGTTCTATGTATACATTATGAACTGGTCACCCATCGATGAGTAGTCTAGGTGTATGATATCATATGTATTCATATACAGAAGCATATATGTATACATTAGTGATCTGTCTACCGTTATTCCTTTCTCTATGCATGTGCTTGTGATTCTATCTATAACCATACATGTCTTCTCACCCCAGACTGGCCAGGAACAGACTCAGGGGGGCACATCACGAGGTGGGTGGATGCAAGACGAACACATAGTCTTTTGTATCCATATACATTTGTGTATCACTATAAATTGTTAATATGCCTGCGCATACTTTTTGAATCTGTGACTGACCACTTAGGCCTATGAGCGCCGTCTGGCCAACCACGACATCGGCCCTGAGGTATGTACTCTCTCTCTCTCTCTCTCCTCCTCTAATTATATATATATATATATATATATCCCTTTACACCCTTAATGCACAGGCCTATGGCAGCAGTGCCATCATGACTGCTGGTCTTTGCACCCCTGGGGCGTCATTTCGATATGCCTCGACCGTAGAGGTACCAATATATATATATATATAAATGCACCATACTATATAGGTAATTATATCATGTTGACCCTCGTTGACTCTGTCTGACCACCTTAGAATGACGTTGCCGTTGACTGTGCCAGTCCTAATAGGTCAAGGGGGGAGAGCATGCCACCACCCAACACTAAGCAGGTATTGTTATATATATTAGTATAGATAAGATACATACATTCACACATATATGTATATATATATATAGTTTTCTAGAGAGCATGCCACCACCCAACACAAAGCAGGTATACACACACTATATGTAAGCAGGTACTAAGATATATATATACCTGCGCACCATCATGTGTATATGTTCACAAATGACTGACTCCTAGGTCCGCATGCCCCGAGAGTAGACCAAGAGAGAGAGAGAGAGAGAGAGAGAGAGAGAGAGAGAGTCTCCATCCCCTCTGACTTATCCTGTACCCATATATAATTGAATAGACCCAGATCCCAGAGAATTTTACGCTATGAATACACAATGTACATATGTGAGTTAGTATCTTCTGCTTGCTATAGTACTTGAGAGTAGGTCTAGATGTCACAAATTCCTTATTGTATGAATGAGGGGAGATGCAGACAGAGAATACATTTGGTAGGTCAAGTTGCTGATGTGAGTGAATTCCAATCAGATAGTTTGTGACGAATCGAACAATAGTCTGTAATGGAATGGTTTGGGTCCAATCGGAGAGTTTGGTTTCAATAATTGAAACATCTATTTAGAAGTGCAATTGCACCAAATCAAGATCCTTTACAACCCTTAGACCTCGTACGCTTGAACACCAAGCTCCCCGCTCAAGAACTGAGATTCCCGCTCGAACACCAAACTCCCCGCTCGGAGACAAAGCTACCCGCTCAAACACCAAACTCCCCCGCCTTGGAGACTAAACTCCCCGCGCGTAGACTAAACTCCCCGCTTGAACACCAAACTCCCCGCTCTAAAACTAAACTTCCCGCGCGTAGACTTAACTTTCCGCGCGTAGACTTATCTCCCCGCTCGAGGTCCAAACTCCCCGCTCGGAGTCTAAACTCCCCGGGGCCCGGGGAGTATAGACTTTACTCCCCGCACGTAGACTTAACTTCCCGCTCGAACACCAAACTATTCGCTCGGAGACTAAACTTCCCGCTCGGAGACTAAACTTTCCCCTGGAACACCAAACTCCCAGCTCCCAGACTAAACTCTTCGCCTGGAGACTAAGCCGTCCGATACTGTGCTCTCCGCTAGTACCCATGGTGTGGGTACACGAGCAGAGAGAGTTTTAGATATGTTGATGTTTTGCGGCTTATACGAGAAAGTTTGGTAACGTAACAGAGAGTTTGTTTTCTTACAGACTTGACACTGAAGGAATTCGACAACATGCTTCTATTAAATAGTGACAAATGCATCTGTCACTTTGCTACTTGAACGCTGTCCGATTGCCACGATTATCGTGGCCCACGATACATCGCTCCTGGAGGAAGACTCATACTATTAGCCGGTGCCGCTGAGCATGAGCACGTCCAATGTTGATACATACAGTACCTACGATACAATATGTGTGAACTTGAAGTACAGGATGTACAAATTGTACAGTACAATATACTGTATTTAAATATCATACATGATTTTATGAATATCAATCATTATTTATCGAATTACATACTCGTGCACAGTAATTGTTAGGACTCTAGCTATATGTGACATATAGCCTATATGTCACGTCGCTTCAAAACCTCTGGTTACTACTCGCAGTCGCCAGTAGCCCTGTGCATACCGATCAAGACACATCCAGTAACACACGTTGCGCAACCAGGCAAGTATCCCACCATGAACACTTCGTGTGACACACGAGAATATACAGACACACCCACTGTATAGACAAAAACCGTCCTCTCTACGCCGTCTCCCCAAGTGGTGAATACAACATACCTCTCATTAGAGAGCACAACCATCTAATTTCCCTGCTCGTACTTACAACAGCCTCGGTAGGGGGGGGAGGGGGTACCTAGAAGTGTTGAGTCGGGGGAGAAAAATGGAGCGGTCCCACACTGAGCTCCAGTGGATTATTCTAAATCCACCTGGAAGTTAGGTCCCCGAACCGAAGTTGCATATCATATGGGGCTCGTGACGCACAACATGCACGACTACAGAACTCCAAAGGCTGTTTGTTAGACAGTACTAGGCGCCTTGTATCATATGTCATATATATACTAGCAGATCATTCACATCATCTTCGTTTGAAGTGTCTGCCAGCATTATCCGTGCCTCTGCAGCCGTGCGTCTCGCTCGCCATTCTACTCGCCAGGTCATGGTTTCGAGGTCCAGACAATCCCAACAGAAGTTAACTGGCCCGGCGCGTCTACAAAGAATGCACATTTGCCCCGATGAAGGGCTCTCTGGACCAACATAGATGACACACACACGCAGGTTCTGTGGAGTGTTGATGCCAAACCTTCGGGAGTATCCAAAACAGTGAGGACAATGTTGCCGTCCACATGTATCTCCATTAGAATCACCGTAGAGGTATAGGTGAAGTCCAGGACACGGTGCCCTAATACTACAACTCGTCTGAAGTCTATTGGCACCGAGCGGCTAGTATTGAGTTCATTCACACCAATTACACTAGTAACATACTTGAGAAGCATGTATATATTGAATAAAGACTAAGCTTATAGTGAAGGCGGAGCTGAAAAGTCCAAAGAGAACATGATCCCTTCTTGCACGACTTTTCCCACATACCGATAGTGCACGACTATTCCTGGACATCAACAGAGCACGACTGTTCCAACATATACCAATATTATAGATACTCTATTACTTCTGTAGGGTCACTGGACGTGATTGGACCATAGATACTGAAGTACTTGGGCTGGGGTGGGGGGGGCCAAAGCCTCTCAGCCTTCTCAGCCTCCAGTCTCACAGTCTCTCAGCCTCTGCTCTCACAGTCTCTGCTCTCACAGCTAACCATCTCTCAGTCTCAAGTCTCTCAGCCTCAAGCCTCTCAGCCTCTACCCTCTAAGCCTGCAGTCTCTCAGCCTTTACTATCTCGGCCTCAAGCCTCTCAGCCTCAGCTTTCTCGGCAGCAAGTCTCTCAGCCTCAGCCTTCTCAGCAGCAAGTCTCTCAGCCTGCTAGGGTCAGAAACAAGGGTCATCACAAATATGCACTACTATATTCTGGTTATAGGGGCAATACTATTATTGCCCCTATAAGTTATAGGGCCTATAACCAGTATCAGTATCAGTGTCAGTATTGTTATTGTATGAGGGGGGGTCTACCTTAGTAGTATATAGTCTATAGTCTAGTGCACGACTTTTCCTGCACAAATAATGAAAGTGCACTACTATTCTGGTTATAGGTAAGACATATGGGAATCTACCTCAGCTACAGCCCCCTTCTGAGTGGTCTCCTTGGACATGGCAGGGGCTGCGTCGGCCTATCAGTCAGGGGGGTATAATAAGATTGTTTTCCAGTGCACGACTTTTCCTGCACACAAATGGGAGCGTGTATACAAACCTCTGAGGCTGAGGGGAACACAGAATGGTCTAGCAAGGATGATCCATCACCACTGGGGGGATGGTATAGTGTCATGGATTCCTCAATATCAGTATCTTCCCTATATACAGGGGGCGAAGCACTGGATGAGCATTCCCAACCCAAAACCTCTTCAGGGAAGACAATGCACGCCTCTCCTCTGAGCTCCTGGGCTGGTACTACGTCGGCCTATCTGTCGGCGGGGAGAGATAAAAGAGGATCATAAAAGAGGATCATACTGGCCTGTGTGTGTGTGTGATGTCAATACCTTCTCAGCAGCGACCATCTTTGCCTTTCTCTTGGCCTTCTTAACGACACAGGGTATGTCCAGTCAAACAGGCTGTCGTGTGTGCTGTTTGTGTATATGTGGGAAAGAGAGGTCAGTGAGATCGGCGACAAATCTTATTTACTTAAGGATTAATCTCCATTATTTTTGTTGACTCCTAACGACTATTGGTTTAGTGTATGTGAGAAAAGTCGTTCACTATTGTTGTGGAAATAGTCGTGCACTATTTGTATGTCGGAAGAGTTGTGCATTGTCTCTATCCTAAATGATACCAGTTAACAGATGCTGCTTCCCACTCTCCTGAATCCCCAGTGGCATCACCTTCCCAGTGCTAGTAGGATTCAAGGCCTGGTAGGGGCATTCCCCCTGTTCCTGTCCTGGACGGTATGTACTCGTGGAACGTGGGTAAATTGGGCCCTAGGTGCCTGCCCACACCCCCTGCCCCCACGGCCATCACGGGTCTGTTCTCTATGTTCTGGGACTGCCTGCTTGTCTGAAGGTACTGTTGCACCTGCTGTATACCCTGTTGCATCTGCTGTGGGGGGGCCTGGTACTGCTGGGGCATCTGCCCTTTCTGCATCCGCTGGGGGTGTGGATTGGGTTGTGCCTGGTGTTCCTGTCCCTGTCCCTGGGGGTAGGACATCCGCAGTGTCTGCTGGGGCCCATGGTCAGGGGCAGGGTGACCCAGGGTGGGTATGCACTATTATTCTGTGAGAATAGTCGTGCACTACTGTGCGGGAAAAGTCGTGCACTATACAGCACCTGTGTACTGTGACATATACTCGAGCAGTGCATACGTACCTGAAACGTCGTCCCCCACTCTGCGTCATGAGGTTCGTTCTCACCAGCTTGAAACCGGTTAAACACCGCAAGTGGGATGGGCTCCCCTGCGAACTGCCCAAGAGGAGCCCTGCGCGTTTCGGGAATGTACCACGTTGTCTGAATATCAGGGAAGGAAATCAACGAATATACTGGCCTGGAACTAATGCGGAGTACCTGTACCCTTCTATGTCGGCATCGCCTTCAAAGGCAAGAGGGAGAGCCAGGGTTTCGGACATTAAGAATGAAGGAGGTTCCACTAATCCCTTTAAGTCCCTCCCTAGGTCAGACGGGTCTACCATATTGTTTTCCCAGATATATCCCACGTGAATAGTATCTCCTCGGTGCTTATGATGGTTACTGATACTAGTGCAGCTGGTAAAGACGCTCTACAACGCAGCATTCTTTTGAATTTCGCCTTAATATATACTTGATATTGGTTTAGTAGGGTATGTGAGAAAAGTCGTGCACCATTTGTGTGTGCGAAAAGTCGTGCACACTTTTGTGTGTGAGAAAAGTCGTGCACCCTTTGTGTGTGGGTAAAGTCGTGCACCGTATATATATGTACGCCACCGCGCGGCCCAACCCCCATTCCACTACTACCAAGCCTGCCCCAAGAGTTACCGGGATCTACTGGGGACAGACATATATAATTTGGTATAACAACTACTGACCACGGTTTCTGTTACAGAGTTTATTCATAATCTTCTGTCGCCTCAGAATCTGGCTCCTTTGGGGGGAGAATAGCGGGGTGAAGAAGCTCCTCCACGGGGAGAACAACGGGGAGAAGACGCTTGGCTAACTCTCTCACGATAGACTCATCATTCAATATCATCCCCATTGTCATCGGAAAACCGTATCCCGGGAGTGGTGGGAACAACTCGTATGGATCTGTCCCCATGGCAGATGCGGGTCTCTTGGGAGGGGTTGGTACAACCTCGGCCTATCGGTTTGGAGGGGGGAGTAGTTTCATACCACTAACCAGAATGTGTGTGTCATGTCAATACCTTCTCAGCAGCGACCCTTGACCGTTCCATGCGCCGGGCTACTTCTTTCTCCCATTCCCACTTCATCTTCGACCTACGAGTGAGTGAAGTATTTGGTATAGTCAGTCGTAGAACTCCAGCACTCTTACACCCAGAAGCGGTCACTACCTGTAGGCCAGTTGGGCCCTGACTTCCTGCTCACTGTCTCTGCCTGCTGTGAAGGCCTCTGTGTCCCAGGGGTCGAGGGGCCAAAGTGGTAGCACGGGGATTGCAAGAGGAGCAGCTGCCTTCTGGTCTGAGTGTTCCGCAGTAGGATCACCCGGCCCTTCGTGGGAGGACTTGCATGCAGAGACAGAACCCATCTGAGCCTCAGATGGCATCTGAGGATGAGAGAAAGACATAAACACATTGAAGATGAGACACGTAATACTAAAACATAACACTTCCATGCAAAAGACACAAACAAGTTGTTTGCAACAACACTAACAATGGCCATCACCTTGCTTGGTCTCTGAAAACAGCTCTGCGTTCACACCCCAACAGTAGCTTCTTATTCTCCGGTTTCCGCTTTTGCACTAACTTGAACAATTTGAAAAGAGAACAATGTTTATGATATTGAGAGTTGCTTAAGGTTGCTAAAGGTTGCTATCTGTGGGTTGACATTGCATTGGTCACTTGGGACTGGTTTACTCAAACTTGCAGAACACCTTCCATACCACATGAGCGGGGTGTCCTGTGGTCAGAGAGAGAGAGAGAGAGAGAGAGAGATTGAGAGGTCAGAAGGTAGAGGGTAACCTGAGGTGAGAGGATGAAAGACAGTGAGTACCGCACCCTTTCACTCATGTCCCTCAAGCTCCACTGCTAGGGAGAGACTGCTCCTTCAGTCTTCTGAGTAACTGTTTCACGAGTCCTGAGACATTAAACACTATAGAATGATCGGATTATACGTCCTGTCAATGAATACCACTCAATACTGAGTATCACATACACTCATATGTCAATGGATATATCAATGTACAAGTATATATACATCAAATAGGATACCTAGGGGAAGTAGTGCTCAAGGACTAGCAGTATATCAGTCACTTCCAGACATTAGACACTAGCAGCTATGCATACTATGACCTTGAGTATCATCAAAAGATATACAGTGTAATACACTGAGTGTATATCATATGCCCCCTAGCAGTATATCAGTCACTTCCACGAAACCCTCAAGCTTGAGTATCTCATCAAGTCATACATATATATATATATATATATATATGAGAGAGAGAGAGTTACCTCTGGGAAGTAGTCCTCTAGGCAGATACATGATACATATGCATATATATATATATACATCAATGTGAATGTATATGTATCAATATACATAAGTATACATGTTAGATACCTCTGGGAAGTAGTCCTCTAAGAGAAGACCTAGTTCGTACTCCTTGTCATCGTGTCCAGCCTCTGCTATGCGACTCATGTGGTGGATCAGTGAGATGCTAACTGGGCCATCAAAGTCCAGCTAGGTATAAGTAGGATATGTCATGTTCAAAATGACTCTTATATAGAGTAAATATGAATATGAACAGTTGTATAGAGGATCTCCCTTTCTCACTCTATATATATAATATCCACACATGTAGTCAGAGTGAAAAAACAAATTGTGCAAAAAAGATATTGTGCATTCAGGGTACGTACGGCGTACGTAGAAGCGTACGTCGTACGCTTCTACATATCCATTATATGGGCATATGCAGGGTAGTATGAATTATCAGCATACGTACACTGCAGCGTAGTATGAATTATCAGTATACGTACACTCATGTAGGGAAGTGTGAATAATATATAGTATATACAGTAAAATATATACAGTATGTGTGTATATATATATATATATATACGTATATATACGCACCCTTCGGAGGTGTGGCAGGGTGGGCAGGACTCTGGCCAGTGCTAGGGCACCCTCGTCATCAATAAGAGTGTCGAGGGTCAACTGGACGTCAAGGAAACCAGGCTATAGAAGAGAATCAGTACAGAGAATATAGTATATTCAATGACTTGACGCCCTCGTCATCAATGAGAGTGCCGGATAGGGTGAGCTGGTGGGTAAGGTAGTGAATGGGTAGCACGGAATGGGCACATAGGTATATGTTGAAAACAGATTCAATACATACACTCCCTCGTCATCCAGGAGAGCGTAAGGTAGGGTGAGCTGCTAATTTAATGTATGTGTTGTAGCGGATAGACACTCGGAAAGTGAGGTAAGGTGATGATATTAATATGAAGAAGAGGTATATATAAATGGCACTGCCTACTCCAGTCATTTGGCCAGGCCTATATGCATGTATATATATCCTATACATTCCCATATATACAAAGAGTATTAGTAAGTCGTACAAATCGGAAATGTGTATATACCTGTATATTTAGAGAGTATTAGCATTACGTACATAGCGTAGCTCCTCCAGGGATGCCTCCGCCAGGCCTTGGGCTAAAGAATATATATATATGGAGTATATTAGAATAACGTACAGAGCATAGTTCCTCTAGTGATGCCTCCGCCAGGCCTTGGGCCAGGACCATGGCACCATCTGAGGTGATGCCATCACTCTCTGTTATGGAGAGCTGGTGGGTAAGATAAGAGTAGAAAACAGTTAGAATAGATGGCACCAGCCGAAGTTACTCTATAACTCTCTGTAATAGAGAGATGGTGGGTAAGATTGTAGTGTAGGAAAGAGTGTCGATATATGGCACCAGTAGATGACGTCACAATTCGTAATGGAATGCTGAAGGGTGAGAATGGAACACGTATATAGCTAACAAACACTCGGATATGGCTTAGAATAGGAAAGAGGGGTTATGCCGTCACTGTCCGTAATGGAGACCCCACCTCTTCCAAGTAAAGAGTAGAGAAAGAGAAAAGAGATAGAAAACAAGCAGATACTAATGATCCTTCGAGTGGGGAAGTACCCCTAGCTAAGCATATACGCAGAAGGCAGAAGTAAGTGGGGAATACCAAGAATACATTACTTGGATATACGCAGATACGAGGCCTCTTGCAAGTATAAGAGAGAGAAAGAGGGAAAGAGAGAGAGAGAGAGAAACCTCACCTTCTCCAAGTGGGGCAAGACCCCGAGCAGGCGTACAAGGGGCTCCATGTCAGCATCAGTCAGGCACTCGAGGGAGAGCTAGGTAAGTTAAATGATGTCTGTCAAACAGCAATATACAACTATATAGTAGTAGTATTACTAAACTCATATGGTAAGAATGCTCCATGTCAGCATCAGTCAGGGACTGCAGGGATAGCTAAGTATTAGACAAGGGGAAGGGAAATAGCAGTGTTATATGTATATATACATACATATATATATATATTTATAGTAATGACCATTGGACAGGGACTCCAGGGATAGCTAAGAGTGTCAAATGAGATATCATATTGTAGCCTTTGCCACATTAGATGGTATCACTATGGTGGAGTATAACCTACTATATAGATAGAATTACTCTCTGCGAAACAGGTCTCCCCCTACCGCTATACTAGCTCACACCTCCGTATACCACCCATATATACATATCTGTAGCTACGTAACATTGCCGTCTCGGACTATATTTACATATGACATATATATACTATACATAAATACAATAGTATATGTATCGCATGTACTTAATATATACCTCTGTGTATCCCCCTTCTTTGCATTCCATGAGTGCCAAGGTAATGCTCATATCCACTCCATCCACCTCACATTCAAAGTCATCAAACACTCTCTCTTGCTCCCTGGCCTGCGAGGTAAGAGAGGTATGTGGAATTCTTAGAGAGATATAATACCAACCTCCTCCTCCTCTGTCTCAAGTAGTGCCTCTAGTATACATACTAATATACTAATATACTACTATACTACTATAATACTATACTACTATACTACTATCTATAATATTATCACCATATATCTATGGATAATACCAACCTCCTCCTCCTCTGTCTCAAGCAGTGCCTCCAGTAGTGCATGTCTCTCTCCCTCCCCTGTGGCCTTGACTATCCCCTGGATAAGCATAAGTGTCATTATATGTGTCTATGAGGCATGTGGCATTGGCTATCTCCTGAATCAGTATCAAAAGGGTGTCTAACAAGTAATTATACTCATACCTGGACCGTCTCGGGCTAATCAGTACCAGTATCAGTATAGGTATTATAGGGCAGTATCAGAATATACGAATGAATATATACAATAAATGAACATACATATAATATACACCTGTGTAATGCCGTACAAGTCAGTGGCCAGTATCAGTATACTCTCTCTCTCTCTCTCTCTCTTCATATATATCTATATCTATATGGATATATATACATATATTTAAACACCTGTATCCTCTCGTACAAGTCAGGCGCCACCCCTGAGAACTGCAAGTCCAACTGGTGTCAGGGCGAAGATATATATATATGTATATATACATTGAAATATAACTGGTGTCAGTATCAGTATGTTAGGTACAGCATGGGAGAAAGCTCATTAGTATGGAAAAGAGGTGTATTCCAGTTACAACTTCTATATATCACATATATATAAAACTGGACCCCTGTCGGTAAGTAGGGATTTCTTAAGACACCTTATCACAGGGAAGATACTATCTTCAAGATAGTGAGTATATGTACATATACATTAGTACATCTATGTATACAATAATCCATATTTTTACACAACTGCTTCAGTGCAGGCAGGGTGGGTATGGCACTACATATATGTATATATATGTACTATATACTACTATACTACTATACTACTATATACTAATATATATACTAATATATATGTATTAACACCTTAGTCAGTGCAGGCAGGGTAGGTATGGCACCAGCAATGGCCATGGCCCCTGGGTCCTGGACATCGGAACTCAGGAGTTCAATCTGAGATGAGAGGTATATATATATATATATATATATATATATATATATCTCGGTGCTCAGGAGTTCAATCTGGGATCAGAAGTCAGAGCCAATAAGGTGTTTCCATGTTTACACTTGTAACACTCTACCAAACTCCTGGATATCGGTACTCAGGAGTTCAATCTGGGATGAGGGGTCACTCCCTGTATTCACCAATAACAGTCACCTCTGTCCCTCTGTTTCTTTCTCTCTCTCACTCACACACCTCCGTCAGTCTCTAATAGTATACTAAATACCGAGATTAATCACACTCTGCTACATGCCATATATATATATACTGATATATATATATATATCTCACACTCACCTCCTCCAGACAGGGTAGCTCCCCTGCCTTTAGGCCTTCAGCTAGGTCTGTGGCCCAAGTATACATTAGTAAATATATGTAAATATATGTATACAAATACCGTGTGTCTCTCTATATCTCACCTCCTCCAGACAGGGTAGCTCCCCTGCCTTCAGTCCCTCTCTCCATCTCTCTCTCTCTCTATCTCACATACGTATATATATACACTAACCTCCTCCAGACACGGCAGTTGCCCAGTCTTCAGTCCGTCTGCCAGGTCTGTGGCCCAAGTGTATATTGGTATATATATGTATATCTCTTACACACACATATATATATTCACTAACCTCTGTCAAGCACGGCAGTGTCCCTGCCTTCAGTCCCTCCCCCAGGTCTGTGGCCCCACTCGAATTGATGTGGTTGGAGGACATACAGAACTGCAGGTTAGGCCAAATATCATAGATAGAGGATGTTGTTGGAGGACATACATAGCTGAAGTATTGGACTTAACATCTACAGCATATATATATATGTATATTTGTATTCTTGCATTGATCTTGCTGTAGGCCATATACAGCTCTAGGTAAGAGCTACAGACACCAAATCATATACACGCTGGTAGGACATACGCTGGGACATACATAACAGAAGAGCTTCTTCTGAGAAGAAGAGGTCCTAGAGGATATTAAAAGAGGTAGATACACATGCATTGATGTTGTTGTAGGACATATCTGGAGATGAGGGATCGGTAGATGAATATACACTATACGCACACACTGCTACCAGGTTCAGTGTAGGGGGCCCATCCCTGGGCCTAATTCCTCTCTCTCTCTCTGTATATATGGAATATTCCATATACAATACTATATATAGTAATACTAGGCAAAGTAGTCACCTCCTTCAGTGTTATATGTCAACCGGCTTGGATGGTCCCTGTCTCATGGGATCATTCACTATATATCAACACTACATATGTGACTATATGAATTCCTTGACAGTTACCTCCTTCAGTGTAGGGTGCCCATCGGCTAAGAACTCTCCTATCGCTTCTGCCCCCCAGGGGCCTATCCCGTTATCAGAGAGGTCGAGCTAGAGGTCAGAGTATTGGTTATATATGTATAAATATACATAGAGAGAGAGAGTAGAGAGAGAGAGAGAGTGGAAGTCGAGCTAGAGGTCAGAGTATATACATCAATTACAAACACTCTCAAGTATAGAAATATATATAGAAGTACAGGATACTATTAGTACAATATCGTATCGTGTACTCAGTATCTTGTAAATAGTATCTGGAATATATACTAGGGCAGGACATTATATATATATCAGTGTAGGGGTCGACGCGTTCATATAGAATGTAATAGAATTCATTAATAATAGAAATTTGGAGTCGTCCCACAGACGAACAGAGAGATATACTGTAGGTATAGGATATGAGACAAGTAGTGGCCACCTTCGAATAATTATATGCTAATATAGATACAATATATACTTTGTTTGTATATATATAGTTACAATGAAACATCTATATATGTCTACTTTCTCCAGCGTCGATGGGATGTGGCCGAGTTGTCTGGCAATATGTATACTACAATACAATATGTATATATCTGCAAATCTATACTATTTTCATCTATACAACTCACCTTCTCTAGTGATGTGAGGTGGGTGAGTTGACTGGCGAGAGAACGTGTCCCTGCATCACCCATGTGCACATGGTTCAGGGAGAGCTGGGGTGAGATCTCTACCATACTCTCAAACAGTATATGTATACATACATACATAAACATATATATATATATATATATATATATCCCTGCATCACCCATGTGGACATGGTTCAGAGACAGCTGGGTATCAGAATCTATATGGAGACACATGTGTATGTAACATAGGTCAGGGAGAGCTGGGTATTAGTACCATACTCCTACATACATTCATGGTCCATTTAGCATATAATTACATATCATAACAATAGGACCCTGCATCAACCATGTCCACATGGGTCAGAGACAGCTGGGTATCAGTATCTATTTGTATATAGTATAGCATAGTATATAGTGCAGTATAATATACGTGCCCCTGCATCACCCATGTCCACATGGCCCATTATAGATATATAGTATCCTAGTCCAACATGTATTCATGGCCCATTCAAGATATCGTCATACATCATCAGAACAGTCTCCTGCATCACCCATTTCGGCTAATCTAAATATATATACTTATATATATATACTTATATATATATATATATACTTACTTATATATATATATATATACTTACTTATATATATATACTTATATATATATACTTATATATATACAAAGATGATTATTATTACATATACTATTGCTTAGTTTGATCGGTAGTATCTCAGACAGCTTGATTATATATATATATATATACATAGAGAGAGAGAGAGAGAGAGAGAGAGAGAGAGTACCTCAGTCAGCTGGGGAATATGACGGAATGCCCAAGATATGGCAGTGGTCCCACTATCCCCTAGCTTACTGTACTGGATCTCTAACTGATATGAGAGGGAGGGGGGGAGGGGGGTAGGGGAGGGGGAGCGGGTGCTGGTAAGTGTACTGGATCTCTAGCTGTAGATGTCAGGGAGAGGCTTACACCATGCTATAACTAATAACTAAACAGATATGAGGGGGACTCCATTTCATCATCCTTCTGACTCCCAGTATAAATACAGGAATAGAGAAAGCGTTTTGTGGAATATTTATCTATATATCTTGCCGTACACTGCTTAGGTCGTTACACAATATATACATATATATATGCATGTATATATTCTACATACATACACTTGTTCGGCAAGGCTGACTGTGCTCAGTGATTCAGAGAGCACTCCAAGTCCATATATATATATATATATATACCAATATATATACTACAATCTGTACCTTTGTGAGATAGGACAGACTGGCCGTGCTCAGTGCCTCAGAGAGCGTGTCACCGCACAAATATACATACATATACTATATATATATTCCTTTGTAAGGTGTGCAAGGCTGGCCGTAGAGAGTATATATATACACATACACACATACTATATATATACAGCATACCCTTGTTAGGTTATCAACGCTGACAGTATATATATAAATATATATATACATACACATTTACTATATATATACAGCATACCCTTGTGAGATGGCCAAGACTTGTCGTATATACACACAAATATATATATATATATAATATATGCGAATATATATATATATAGATCAATACATATAGTATATAGATACCTTCGTAAGGTAATCAAGGCTGGCTGTGCTCAGTGCCTCGGAGAGCAACTCGACCCCATCGAGGCTCTTGAAATTACCCGACAGAGTGATCTAGTGTCAGTAGAAGCAGCGTTTTCCCTTAATTACAGTCACATATACCAATATATACCAGGGATCAGACTCCTTAAAGCGTGTGGTCAAACCATACTCCCAGAAAGAGTAGAATGTACAGTATATTTGTACAAACCATCCATACCGATACCATTATCAAACATACTGTAATGTCAATACTCATACCGACTGTAGGTCTGGCAGTATGTGCAGTCCCTGGGCCAATACACTGACGTCTGGCTCGGCACCTGACCCGTGGTAGTAGAGCTAGAAGTTAGGTATATATATATATATACATACATGTACATATATATACATGAATACATGAATACATTAATATATGATGTATTAACATATGACCCATGGAAGAGGTATATAGAGCTGGTGGTCATGCAAATATTGTCTAGTACTAACGTAGTAAGAAACAAACAGTCCAAAGGCCCGTGGTAGTAGAGCTAGAGGTCAGATGGCATACATATGTATATTATCAATAGGTCAATACGTCATGCTGCATTGAATATGTCAGTATACTAGCATAGTGACTTACCCTCATGCCACCGTTCCCTGCGCACTGTCTGAGTGCCTTCACCATCTTGGGGGCTTCAGATGCACTATCCAAGGCATCAATGGCAGCTAGTTGCTGCTTCTTCAGCTGAGGGCAGAGGTACGAGCATACAGAGTATCTCTGAATATATAATATATATATATATATATAGGATATTACTATATATACATACCCCTGCCCAATCTGTCTCCAAGAGACTGTCTAGAAGTGTCTGTCTCTGAACCATACAGCTAGTGCCCAGAATCTCTTTCACACCCGCATACAGGGAAGTGGATATAGCGTGCTCATCCAGAAACAGCTGCAGGGTGAGAAATAATAGAATGACAAGATACATATATATATGTACAGAGATGTATATATGCTGGCTAGAGATATCCCGTACATGTTAGTGTTGACTGTTCTATAAACTACTATATACACTACAATAGTATACTATATATTGATTATAATATACTATATGTTGAATAAGTACTCTACAAACAATACAAACTCAATACCCTATGTAGAGTATTTATACTCATTCCTATACTGTAGTGATTGGAGTGGGAGTTTGGACAATATACTGCATTCAGATACAGGGGACATGTATGCGTGATGACTATACACTACATCCATTCATACTATATAGTATTTTCTATTGACTATATACTATATACTATATTCTATTTAATATATATACAATGGGACACATACCGTGGTCAGAGCAGGTTGGAGTGGGAGCATCCGTACGAGGGACACAACGCCGGCGTCTCTCAAACATCTAGGCGCAAACACCTAAGAGTCAGGAAGAATAGTCGTGCCAAGATGAGTCTGCAAACAGTATCAGTATCAGTATATTTACCATCATGAAGAATAGTCAAACAGGAAGAGGACTGAGTGTAGTACCTTCTTCGGCTAGGGACTACATAGTGGTGTATATAGATATATAGCGACCTAAAGGCTATACTCACTTTCTTCAGCTTGGGTAGGCTAGTATCAGTATCAGTATCATTACCATGCTATTAAATAGTGTATAGCAAGTAGTAGTGTGGATCTACCTTCTTCAGCTTTGGAAGGCCAGTGCTACAGAGTGCCTCGGCCAGTGAGTCAATGCCGGTGGATGACACAGAGACGTCACGTAGATCAATCTGAGAGAGTTAGGTGGGTTAGATGAGTGATAATTGGGGTCTATGAACCCGCATTGCAGTGCATGGAGAGGTACCAAAGGGAAAAATTCGTAAAGTGAACACGACTCGGCTGGAGAATTATACCTGACAGAGGTCTATAGTGGAGATAGAGAGGGAGAGAGAGATACCTGTTGGAGGTTGGGAATTCATTGTTTGATTGATTAAGAGTAAGTGAATAGCAAACTCATAGATGATATATATATACCTGTTGGAGGTTGGGGAACGTTAAAGGTCTATAGTGGAGATAGAGAGAGATAAATAACATACCTGTACGAGGTTGGGAAACAGGTGCAGACCGCGACTTAGCTCCTGTACCCCTGTGTCTCCAATGTTGGCAGTGGGGTACCCGCAGTAGAGCTGAAGGGTCAACGAAAGAGACACAAAGAAATATAGAGACAATAAGGAAAGATGACAGAGCACACGGAGAAGGAACTGAGGAAGTGGTTGCCTCTTGACCAGTTCAGAGAGTGGTACATAGAGAGACCCTTGGTGCCTGTCTTTTATTATATAGGACTAGCATACAGTTAAAGCATGTAACAGTCTTTCCCGACGTGTTCGACACTTATTACTGTACCAGCCATATATAGTAATCTATATACATATACTATATTGAACACTATTATTCATGTATATATATATACCTGTGGGTATATGTGCATACATGCCCGTATTCCTTTTCCTGTCCGGCACCTCTTATAGTGCGAGAATACATAGTTACATATTTTTACTACATTTAGTCAATTATATACATATATATTAATACAAAAAAATATATTACATTCCTGTGTTCCCCCTTCTGTCCGGCACTTCCTATATATGTATATTTATGAGCATATACAATCTCAATTACTATCTGTTATAGTAATATATATATATGCATATACCTCTGTTCCCCCTTCTGTCCGGCACAACTTGTATATCTCAACGACTCCTCCATCGGTGCAGGTGTCATAGAAGGCCTCGAAGGCCTCACACGTGTGGTTATATTGCTAGGGTGAATGCCAACTATATATATAGTATATTAGTATTGTATAGTTAGTATAACATGAATATACTAGAAGGCCTGAAAGGACTGACACTCCCGGCAGTGCTGCTGGGGTGAATGCCTAGTATAACTGTAGCATAATATATGGTTAAGTGGGAGAGAACATAGCGAGAGGTATATAGTAAAAGGGAGAGACCATAGAGCGTGCATAGAGCAAAAGAAAACCAATACAACTATCACTATTTCAATTGTAAGACCATATGTTGGATACAACTAGATTGACTACTTTCATATGGATCATAAGCCGTATAATACCTCTTCCCAGTCCGTCTCCAGAGGACTAGTAATAAATAGCACAGTGTATATATACTATACTCCATATGGTATATACTTTGTAGGTATATACTTTATAGATATATACAATGTAATACCCCTACCTGAACCCAGTCTGTCTATATATACATATTATTATTATATATATATACATATATACATATACATACATATATATATATATGTATATATACATGTGTCATTATATATACTAGCATACCTCCACCCAGTCTGTCTCCAGAAGAGTATCCAGCATGGACTACATATGTACTATACATGTCCTATATATATGTATATCCTATACATCTACATATATATACTATAACATACCTCCACCCAGTCTGTCTCTAGCAGCCTATCCAGCAGGGCCTACATATGTACTATATATGTCCTATATATATATATCCTATATATATATATATACTATAATATACCTCTTCCCAGTCTGTCTGCAGAAGAGTGTCCAGCATGGCCTGCCTCTCTACACTGTTTGACACTGTTAGTACACCCTTGATACCAGTATAGAGATCAGGTGACACTTGACACTGGTCCAGATCTATCTGGTATTAGTGTATACATATACATGTGTATATATATACATTTAGGTATATACTGATCATACATATGTATACAAAGCAGAGCTCACTTGACACTGGTCCAGGGTGATCTGGTATTAGTATATGTATACATATAGGTATATATATATATATATATATATATATATACTGATCACATATATAACCATAACACTGCATATGTATATATGTGAACACATGTATAGATATCGTGTATATACGTGTACGTGTGAATATATATATGTATACATCGTACCTAGGAGAGAGATGGTAGGGATGGCAGTGCTCAACGTACTATATACTGTACATAGGTGTATATATATGCCTATATTGTATACATATTGTATACATATATCGTACCTCAGTGAGAGATGGTAGGGATGGCAGTGCTCGGGCGAGTGCTACAGCCCCTTGTTCCCCAATGGGAGTGCGGGTCAGGAGGATCTAGAGTGAGGTATATATATATACACACACACATATATATATATTTATTTACACTGCGTACTATTCATATATATATATGTGTGTAAATATACTGATATTCCCTATGGCAGTGCAGATCAGAAGGGTCAAGAGTGAGATATATATATGGATAAGTACCTGTATCTGAGAAAGCTCAGTATCCAGATACAGTATATAGTATTCCACAACTGATCATATATGTATAGTGTGTGTGTGTATGCACACACCTCCCTCAGCTCCATGTGTCCCCCTTCGGCCAGTGTTTCAGCAACAGCCTTCATCCCAGTAGCTGTGAAAGTGTCCGTCCGTAGGTCCAGCTGTTGAATTAGAGAGAGAGAGAGGGGAGAGAGAGAGAGAGAGAGAAATAGAGAGCTGTGATTGTGTTTTTGCGTAAGTCCAGCTTGTGAATTAGAGAAAGAGACAGAGAGAGGGGGGGAGAGAGAGAGAGAGAGGAGAAAGAGAGAGAGAGAGCTGTGATAGTGTTCATGCGTAGGTCCAGCTGGTGCATTAGACTCTAATACTTAGAGAGGGAGAGAGACAGTAAGAGAAAGTCCAGGTGGTGTATAGGAGTACTGATTTGGTCCAGATGATCAGTGATCAGGGGGAGAGAGAGAGGGAGATACACACATAAGCTCCAAGAGACAGTGTTGAGGGGGAGGGGGAGATCATGCGTTAAGATTGTATTGGGTGAGTGGTTCTAGGTTGAAATTGGCTGGATGTTTCTAGACTAGATTGATATAGCGAGAGAGAGAGCGAGGGAGAGACAGTGGTTAAGATGGACCCAAGTCCTGAAGGGGGGGGGGGTCACTCATATACATAAAGAAATGTAGGTGGCCCAGGACTATACAAAGGAAGACAGAGAGATACGAGGGCAGCGGAGGGAAAAGAATTCTATGGTTCTGCCAGAGATGCAGATAGATACACTGATATGATAGCCAAACCTTCTATAGAGAGAGAGAGAGAGAGAGAGAGAGAGAGAGAGAGAGAGAGAGAGAGAGA
>BDIP01000195.1:0-11030 GCA_003568945.1 Kipferlia bialata
GGGGGGGGGGGGGGGGGGGGGGGGGGGGGGGGGGGGGGGGGGGGGGGGGTATGTGAGGTTATGCATGTACACCCAACACCACTCTGTATGAGGATAGACAGATGAGTATATATCTGACCATACCTGTCTGTATGAGGGAGTGTCTGAGTCATGGTTGACCTCAGTGGCGTCTCTGTCGGCCACAGAGACAGAGGTGTCGTCATACCTAGGATGAGGGATAGACATAGATGTATATATGTGAAGCACTATATATAATGTTAGACATAGAGACAGAGGTGTCGTCATACCTGGGGGGTAAGAGAGATGAACATACAACAATATATATATACAGACTGGTGCCGATACTCCACACTACCTACCGGGATATCAGTATCTGTAGGACGCATACACTTTGTCACTGGGAGTACATAGGGATCGAGACACATAGATGCATATGTGTGCAATGGAAACAGATGCATTCAGGTGACATATCTATATATAGTAACAATGTAGCCGTACCCGTCCATGGCTTCGGCATAGTCTGCAAATGCCACGCTCTGCATACCCACACCAGACATGGGGGCAGGGGGAGCAGGGTGGGTGGGGTGGGTGGGGTGTGTGGGGTGTGTGGGGTGGGTCCCCTGGGGTCCCATACCCATGGCCATACCCTGTGGGGGGAGGTAGCTGACCTTGGCGGGCAGTCTCTGTCCACTCACACCAGATGATACTGGGTTGCTGTGTGCTGGGTTGCCTCCCATAGCACCATACCCCTCAGAGGCAGTGTGACCATCGGTGTGCAGGGGGTTGAGGGTGGAGGTGGGGGACTGGTGGGTATCAGCCTGGAAGGCATTCACCCCACCCTGCTCCATCCACATGTCGGCCCTGGGGTGAGGATAGAAGAGGGGGAGCAAGGGGTGAGGGGATACAGCATGGGGGACATTGATGGTCAGCATCACTGAATGGACGAAACCAAAACTGAAATGGTCAACACATACTATCAAGGACCAGATCGGTATAGAAACACTGTATCTCACATAGGGAGTGTGTGTAAGGGAATGGGTACCTGAAGGGACTGTATGGCTCGACAGCAGTAGAGGCGCTCCCAGACGGTTGAAATGATGATGGTCCAGAAATACGGTCCCCGAATGAGTTCTGAGACAGGATGCCCATGCTTCCCGGCATTGCAGAGACGCCAGAGTGCAAGTCCTCGCCAGAAGGCTTCTCACCGGCCTGTTCATTGGCTACAGAAGTCCCAAAAAGGGAACCCTGTGCTCCAAGGTCCAGAAGCTCTCCATCCTGTACAGAACTAGGTCCTAGATCCCCTCCGAGGAAGCTCTCTCCCTCTCCGCTAAACCAGAGGTCTCCCATCTTCCCTCTGTTGCATAAAACAGCGACAGATCGCATGTTCATAGATCGCTTGGTCAACTTGAGCTATTTCGGATAGTTGTTTTGTTTTTGTTTCAGGCTCAAGTGCAGTTCAATCAATAAGAACTGTACCACTTCAAATACCATGTATATGGATAAATGTGTACTGGTCATCAATTTACTGGTCTGCTGGCGTTGGATACCACCTGTGTGCAGCTGTATGGCCGAAAGTACATATAGTTGGAATAGATATGATCGTCATAAGGGTTTAATGAAAATATGTGAATATATTGAACCCGCGACAGATCACAAGACAATCAGTCGATATGAGACAGATACAGAAATGACAAGTGGGGCAATTAGGGCAATGCGATACATATCGCTCCCACCACATAGACACCTATAGATAGAACGCTGGAATATTCAGCAGAGTCATGAATTCGGCGCTGTAGCGGCTCCATACGACCCTCAACCTACTCAGACGAAGGGTTCAGCTTGTGGAGGCAAAAACTCATGATGACAGAAAGCTGAAGTAGATCAACTCTCTAAGGCACAGTTGATTTCTAGGGTCAATAGGTCGGTACGGGCTGCCTGCACATTCCGCGGTATGCGCGTATCCTCCTTTGGTCTAAGAGTCATGCTGTGGCACATCGACACATGATCCACTGAGAGCACACCTACTTGTCTCTGTGGTTGACTGTCATTTTCTGCGCTGTAGGCTCTGTTCTGCTGTGCATTGAGGTGTCGCTGGGAGTAACACCCTGTTCTTGGGAAACTGGGGGCAGGGACGTGTATAAAAGGGACCCCTCACACTTGGGATGGTCTTAAAGCTGCACGGTACATACACTTGTTTATTGAAGACCAAAGGCCCTTGAGGCTGCTCCCCCAGGAAGACAGCATAAATACCGTTAACATACTTGCGCCTCCAGGCAGCGGAACGCAGAGGCCCTGCATTGTAGTATGGTTTCTGTCGGAGGGAAATGAGTTCAGATTTCATCCAGAGACTCAATGTCTTCTCTACCGACTCGAGGCATTGCCTCATACCACACCCCTTCCACTACCAAGCACACCCTACACCCTACTACAGGGTCAGGGTCACACTCTGATCTGGGGCATAGGGGAGCCAGTAGCTAGTAGCTAGTGTAGAGATACAGCTGTGAGTGGCTGAGACATACATACCCATGTCCCTGGACTCCAACCCTCTCTTCAAATACAGGGTGGCGTCTAGGTGGATAGATAACCCAAGGTACGCGTGTGGTGTGGTGTGTGTATGTGTATTATCCCTAGTGGCACATATTCCTAGGCTCAGAGAAATCCCACTCTATTTTTGGTTTATCATGTATACACGCCCCATACCGACCCTGGCTATGCTCTCTTTCTCTCTCTCTCTTATACACTTACCCCATAGGCTATGTCGTAGTGTTGAGTCCACATCTGCCCCCCAGGCCATACCCAGGTTCACCTCTACATGTTCAATCACCTACACTATGTACCTAACAATCACCGATGCATTCCTATAGACCCCACTTGTATGTGTATGTATATGCCAGACACCTTCACTGCCCGTGTGTGCTGCCCTCCCCCTGAATCATATCCAGATATGTACTCATATATACTTATGCTCTTCAATCACCTACACTGTGTTCTCTTCTATTCTGATACCAACCAGCACACCAGACGATACCCATATATGTACCCTATAGTACATCGCCTACCCCCCCCTTACCTGACCCCAGGGCAAGACCGATACACACTTATATGTATTAACTATCTCAGGTATTAATATCGTCCTTGTTCACCACCTTCCCATGTGTATCTGACCCCAGGCTGTCTGCCCCCAGGGCTAGACTGGGGCCACCCCCACTGGACGCAAGGTATGTGTGTGTGTATATGCCAGCTGATAATGCCTTTATCCCTGATGATATACCCCCACTGGAGTCAAGGTATGTATATGCAAGTGGAACCTATATACCCCTGCTATAGGGCCCCCCTAACCCACCAGACTGCCTTGGGACAGAGTGTGTGCAGTATCAGTACATATATTACACCTCTCACTGGCAGACTACCTGGTGAGACTGACTGTGTGCAGGCCATAGCGCAGGGACACATGGCGCCCACCCCTCTACTACCACCGGCACTGCTCACGGCACAGGTATATGTATATGATATATACTATATATATACTATATATATATATTGAGTATGCAGTGAATGTAGTGTACCCACACCCTTACTACCACCGGCACTGCTCACAGCACAGGTATATACTTATACACACACATATATATGTATACTATATATATACTATATGACTATGTGGAGTATATAGTATAACCACACCCTTACTACCACCGGCACTGCTCACAGCACAGGTGTGTGTGTATGTATATAAGGATCAATCTTTGGGATATGTTGTGTCTAGTGTACCCACTCTGGCCTACCCATTTCCTATTTGTATCCTAACCCCGAGGACGCCCCTGCCAGGGTATGAGTATATATGTATCTGTACGATTATATTATATATATCATTTATATACATGTATATACATGCTAACCCCCAGGACGCCCCTGCCAGGGGAAAGGGTGCACGGCAGGTGGTAGTGGGGGCTAGCAGGTACATATATAACAGCGGTGTATATATATATGAATATATATATATCTCAATATCACTATTAGTGTATATGCAGGTGGTGGTGGGGGCTAGTTGGTTCTGGGTTCTGGTACATATATATGTGTGTGGGAATGCATATGTAGGTCGGGGGATAGGGCTAGTAGGTACAGGGCTAGGAGTATATACATCTGGCGCTTGTGAGGTACCTGTCATTGGTATCATGTCTCACCCATAGGAACTTGAAGGCATTTAGAAAGGCCGCTTTGGCCGAGCATCCACTTACGGATTGGCAGGTGGGGGATCAGTGGCAGTCACTTCTCTCTGTGGATGTGAACCGTAGTTCTCTCTGTCTCTATGGATAGCATCCTTACCCTTCAGTCCATCGAGCACCTGAACCCCAGTCCCCGTCTCCATCTCCATCTCTCTCTCTATTCTATACATATTCTAACTCTAGTCTCTCTCACCATATATATATAGATGTGTGTGTGTGTATATATGTTTATATATATCTACGGATAACATACTTACCCCCAGTCCATCTAGCACATGAACCTCCGACCAGCTCTCTCTCTTTTCTCTATACTCTACATATTCTCACCCTTCAGTCTATCGAGCATCTGAACCTGAGTCACCAGGACCTGGGCGATGCATACCAGGCCACATACCTGCAGCACATACTAGGTGGGTATATAGTGTATATATGTGACGGTGAGAGATAAAGAATCGTTTATGGGCTACTGCACCGGTATGTCTAGTATATGTATATATATGTATGCATGTGTGTCTGACCCCAGGTGTGCAGTGCCAGCCCAAGACGGCACCCCAGCTACTCAGCATAGACCTAGGGCATAACAGGTGGGATGTGTATGTGTGTATATATGCAGAGTATAACATGTACCAAGGATAGGCTCTGTGTCCAAGATAGTATGTTTGTATTCCACTACAGTATATATATATCGATACAATATTTATGCATGGTAATGACTTGAGACTATTCGCCCTAATCTCAGGATTGAGTCTCTGTCCAACATGTATCTGCCCCACATCCAGAAGCTGTACATGCAGGGTGGGTATATCCTATATTACGTATATATCATATATAGTGTACATGTATAAATATACATATATACTTGTATCTGCCCCACATCCAGAAGCTGTACATACAGGGTGGGTGCACATGGATACAATAGTATGTATATTTGTAAATATAGTTATGTGTGTGTGATTGAATGTCTAGTCCTTCTCTCTCACTCCCTCACTCTCTCTCACTCACTCCCGATATATATGTATCCCAACCCAGGCAAAAACAGACTTGAGTCTTTCTCTCTGCTCCTCTCTCTCTGTATATCAGTACATGCATATATATATATACTTACCCCTTAGGCAACAGCCTCGAGTCCTTCAAGGCCCTGCCCCTCTGTCCCAGACTGGAGGTGCTTTCCATAGACAGTAACCAGGTACATAGTAGTATATTCTGTATATACTCTTACCACACATATTCTTCATCCAGACAGACAGCTTCCAGGGAAATACTTCGTATAGGGTGACAGAGGGAGTATATGTACCCCGATCTCTCTCTCCCTTGTCTCTTACCCCTAGATAGAGACCCTGCAGGGTCTAGAGCGCTTCCCCCTCCTCAGAGTGCTGAGTGTCAGGGACAACCCAGTGGCCACATCTTTCAGATTCCTAGAGAGGTATGCATTATGCATTCATATTTGTATGGGTGTGGGTGTGTGTGTTGATAACAGTCATATATATATATATATTTATATGGGTGTGATTATATGTGCGTGTATCCATATCCTCACCCCATTGGTGTGTCGTGATGTGTCCTGTCCTTGCATGCATTTGTATATAAATATTTATATATGAATGCAAATATATGTGTATTAGAGAGGTATCAACCTATATTAACCCCAGGTGTGTAGTGATGTGCCCTGTCCTTGATGTATGCAATGGCATACCCTGTCAGGCACTGCAGCAGGCAGCAAATGCACACGCCATACTCAGGAAACTCAACCCTAGGTATACAGTTTATAGTGTATAGTATATAGTATATGTATAATGTGCGTGTTGGTCTCTCACCCTAGACGCCTTGCCTCCCGCATGGCCCAGATGAGTTTGACCAACAAGGACCTGTTGACCGAGGAAGACATAGGGAAGGAGGGGAAGAGTAAGAGGAGAGGGAGGGGGAGAGAGGCTGATATTGAGAGGGGTGAGGGTACCAGACACGTCCAGATTGATAATAGGGAGGTGGATGTAGGGGAGAGAGCGGGGGAGAGAGAGAGAGGAGGGGAGGGTGGAGACTGGGGGGAAGGGTGACACAATAGACCGATAGCCAGTGGTGCAAGTGTTGCTTCTATTGTGGTATACTATTAACAGTGTCAGTGTATGTATATGTACTCAGTCGGATACTCCCTTCATTTGTATCTACAGAGACCCAGAAAGAGAGGGACTGTTTGACACACAATTCCATACACAACACACAACCAAAAACACTAATTCGTCTATTTGAAGCCAGTCCTAAAGACCAGCATGCAATAAATACACTCTAAGATGCAATATGCAATCACACACATTGCGTTAATCAACAATCAATTATCTACACTACACCGACACACACTACCACAGCCTCCCCTGCTGCTTACCAGGCCTCAATCACAACGAGGCCCTTGTCGCACAGCTCGTCGTACCTCTTCTGGGCACCGTCTGCTGTGAGGCCTCCTGCTGTCACCATGGAGTCCTTGATGATGGAGACAATGTCCTCGGGAGTGCGGCCGGCAGGGCCACAGTAGCCGAAGAACCCGTCGACGGCACCGAGGCTGTTCCAGACCCTCTCCGGGTTCTCCCTCATCCTGTGGGTCACGTACACCTTCTTGGCCTGCTCCCTCGAGAAGGCAGTCACGTAGTCGCACAGACCCATCTTCTCCCACTTCTCAAACTCGTCGATGCAGAGGGCGTCCTCGTTCCTGCGCCTGCAGCCAAAGTAGATGGTGCACTTGCCCTGCATGATGCCTCTGTTGTACAGGGCCTCGCGGTGCTGCATGAAGGAGCGGAAGGGGGCAATGCCGGAGCCAAGGCCCACGCAGGTGATGGGGACCATGGGATCCGAGGGGGGCTGGAGGGGGGAGGACTTGATCTGGACAGCCACCATGGGGTTCTCAAAGACGTTGAGGTCCTTGAGGTACCGGGTGCACTGGCCGTACCTCATGGTGCCCTTGGCTGTCTTCCAGTCAACGATGCCGATGACGAGCTGGATCTGCTCGGGGTGCATCATGTGGCTGGAGGCAATGGAGTAGAGACGGGGGTTGTTGCCGGGGATCATCTCGATCAGGTAGTCCAGAGAGACAGACACAGACTTGAACATGTCAAACACCTCGTGGTAGCGCACAGACTCGGCCACAAACTGCTCGGCAAACTCGTCCTTGCCCTCCTTGGCGGTCAGGTGCAGCAGCCTCTCCCTCTCGGACCTGTCGGTAGTGAAGGGGATCAGCGACTTGAGGAAGGACTTGGTGATGGGGCCGCAGACGTCCAGGTAGAGGCCGAACACCTCACGGACAGTCAGGGAACGGGACAGGCCGGGGGGGACCTCGGTGTCGCCGTTGCCGCGGACAGTGATGACCATCTCGGGGTCGATGGAGAGCCTCTTGCAGAGGGTGTCCACGACATCGGTGGGAGCCCTGGCCAGAATGGAGATGTGGAAGCCAGTCTCGTAGGTGAGGGTGGTGTTCTCAAGCTCGAAGTGGAACTTGTAGGCGTCCCTGGGCACTCCGTTGGGGGTGATCTTCTCGGAGTGGGAGAGCCTGACGTACTGGAACTTGGGAGGGGGGGGAGGGGGCATCTGCATGGAGGCAGTACGCACACAGGTGAACTTGGGCTCGGGGATCTGGCAGCCACCGGCGTCAGCGGCACCGAGGGCGTCCCAGAGCTGCTCCATCCAGGGGCCGAGGGCGCCCTCGTACTTCTCGGGGTGGAGCTCGTCTCCCATGCCGAGGGGCACGAGGGACTTGGCGCCGAGGGCCTTCATCCTGTCGTCGACCTCAATAGCAGCCTGGCAGAACATGGGGTAGGAGGAGGAACCAATGCCAAAGACACCCACGCGGGTGTTCTCAAAGAGGTTCTCGGCGTGGTCGGAGGACTCGAGCCACTCCCAGAAGTTGGCTGCGTTGTCGGGGTGCTCACCCATGCCGAAGGTGGAGGTGACGTAGACCAGGAGGCCGGACTTGATGAGGGTCTCGGGGTTGATCTTCTCGATCGGCTTGAGGGTCACGGCAAACTCGACGTCCTTGTTCTTGGCCTCGGAGGCAATGCGCTTGGCAATCTCCTTGGAGTTACCGGTCTGGGTGGCGTACACGATGGTCAGGGGGGTGCCCTCGACGTTGGTGGAGGGGGAGTCGTCCTCCTCGTCCTCAGTGGGCCTGAACACAATGCCGGACCTGTCGGAGTAGTGGGTGTGGAGCAGCTCGTGGGACTTGTGGGACAGGGGCTTCTCGAGGAACTCCTTGTAGAGCTGGGCAATGTCGGGGTTCTCGTGAGACCTCCTGGGGGGTGAGAATGGAGAGAGAGCGGGGGACACATAGAGAGAGAGAGAGAGAGAGAGAGAGACATACCTGAGAGTGGACCTCTCGTCGATGTTGTAGATGGCCTCAGTCCTCTTCTGGAGGATGTTGGGGTTGAGGGAGCGGGGCTGTCCGCCTCCTCCGATGCAGCCACCGGGGCAGGCCATGACCTCGACAAAGTGGTACTCCTTCTCGCCGGCCCTGATGCCGTCGAGCAGCTTCTGGGCGTACTTGATGCCAGAGGCAACGGCGATGCGGAGGGTCTTCTTCTCACCGGTGGGGAGGGGAACCTCAACCATGGCCTCCTGGATGTCAGTGTCAGAATCTATACATATGGATATACTCATATATACATTTGTGTATCAGTATGCATACCTTGATGCCGTCAAAGCCACGCACGGGGGCGTAGTTGAGGACGGGGAGGGGGGTGCCAGAGGCCAGCTCGTAGGCAGTGCGCAGGGCGGCCTCCATAACACCTCCAGTGGCACCGAAGATGATGGCGGCACCTGGGGGTGAGGGGAGAGAGGGGGGGGGGGGGTATGTATCATATATATATATATACTAGTATATGTACACACCTGTGCCGGATCCGAGGGGGCAGTCGAACTTGGACTCGGGCAGCTGGTTGAACACAATGTGGTGCTTACGCACGAGCTTTCCGAGCTCGCGGGTGGTGATCACTGCGTCGATGTCGGCGACACCGTCGGTGGAGAGCTGGGCACGGGCGATCTCCTGCTTCTTGGCGGTACAGGGCATCACGGAGCAGGAGAAGATCTGGGAGGGGGCGACGCCGAGCTTCTTGGCGTAGTAGGACTTGATGAGAGCTCCCATCATTCCCTGGTGTAAGTGAGAGAGAGATAATGGGGGGGGGGGGGACGGGAGGGGGGGGGGGGGGGGGGGAGGGGGGGAGGTGGGGGGGGGGGGGGGGGGGGGGGGGGAGATATACATATCACCATATATGTAGGGGAGGGGGTATGTGACATCCATACTCACTTTGCCCTGTAGTACCCTGCCTCCATCAGCACTAACACATACTTGTATCAAATATATACCATGTACATGCACTCTTATATACATAGATACATACAGTATATATTCATATATAGTATATACACTCACTTTGCCCTGTAGTACCCTGCCTCCATCAGCACCTCCACAATGCGGTCATAGGCTGCAGCCTGGAGAGTTAGGTATATAGCCAAGAGATAGCAAGATCCATATATAGTGTGCGGTCACAGGCTGCAGCCTAAAGAGTTAGATATATAACCAAGAGATAGAAATATCCATATAGGGTAGTGTGCGGACATATGCTGCGGCCTGTGGGGTGAGTCAGGGAGTAATACACAGTTATGTAACTAAGCGCAGAGTATGTATATAGCGATGTATACCTCTCTGGAGTCGAAGCAGTCCCTGCCTCTCCGGTCAGGACGGTCAGTCAGGTCAAACCCTGGGGTGAAGGGAAGGTGTATGATAGTGGTGTGTGAAAGGAGCGGGGTTGGGGGAGGGGGGGGGGGTAACTACAACACGTCCAATCATAGTCAATGATACAACTGCAACATACGGAATAGAATGGGACATAAAACAAAACACATACATGAACAACACTCCCACGGGATAACCACCTTAACACTTAATTGTGAGTAACGAGTGTGTATGCACTGACCATAATCAACCAAAACGAGGTACCCACTCGTGAAGTGAAGGAATACACTATATACCCAGTTACTCATACAGTAGAGTGGAAGCATACACATCTAACACACTCTAACACACACTCTAACACACACATACACACTATGTACCTGGTGGGAGGGGTCGGGGCATCCTAGAGACCAGTCTATGGAGAGTGGGGCACAGTCAGTCTGCATGCTGTCAAATAAACCCTTTTCTCGTATTTGATTTCTCACCGAATCGACAACTCCACACAGCTCTCTCTCGCTCCCCACTGGTTGTGCCCCTGTGGAGTGTACACTCAGTCACACGCAGGTACAGTTAGTTATGTGTTAGAGAGGGACTAGTACTGTGATAATTGAGGGGAGGACAGCCCGTTGACGCAGAATTAGTCCCCGAGGGAATGTGTGTATATGTCATTGAGTGTGTTGGTACGTTCTTGACACTTATTCAACACTCATCCTGCAGGTGACAGCCCTGGAAGACAAGAGTATAGAAGAGAGGGAGAGAGAGATACGATGGCCAAGCTGACCGAGGTGGACCTCACAAGGCACGATTGGTATAGTGTAGAATAGAAAGTGTATGTATTAGCGGTGAGCATTACTTATGGCCGCATATGTTACTTACTAAGGCTACTTATGAGATGCATCCCTCCCCCCATCTCCATCGACGTTTGGCTCTTCTCTCTCCTACTGTTACTGACCCTCAAACTTGATACCAATTATTTCCCTATAGGTATCTCTCTATAGCGTATAGTAGTACTATTCTTACCACCCATTCCGATTGTGTGGACCCCCCCCCCCCCCCCCCCCCCCCCCCCCCCCCCCCCCCCCCCCCCTTCTCTT
>BDIP01000196.1:2372-19948 GCA_003568945.1 Kipferlia bialata
GGTGTGTGGTGGGGGGGGGGTGGGGGGGGGGGGGGGGGGGGAGTAGACATTTAAAATATACAAGTATATATAGATAGGTATATATACACTATACACTATAATATATTAATGTGTCATTCATAGAGATCAATGTACGCACCAGCATAGTGGCACACTTGGCCAAGTCCACCCCCTTGCCCTTGTCTGTCATATAGGTATACTACTAATACTTATATATATAGTATATCTACTCACCAGCACAGTGGCACACACTTGGCCGGGTCCACCCCCTTGTCTGTCTTTAGGGTGAATGCACGCATGGCTGTCTGGAGCTGGGTGCGCAGGACTAGGGTTAGAACATTGGTGGGAGCATCAGTAAGTGACAAATATCACACAAATTATACATGTATATATATCACGCATGGCTGTCTGGAGCTGGGTGCGCAGCACTATGAGTAAGATCTTATGTTGTAACATTATGGTAAGTGAAGAATTCAAAGAATAAATGCATAAAATATATATATCACGCATGGCTGTCTGGGCCTGGGTGCGCAGGACTAGAGGTAAGAAGGGTTGAGAGACTCACTCTATTTACACATACATAGTATTATATCTGTATTGGAATAGCGTACACATATGTGTGTATGTTTGTATGTATGTACTGTACCTGAGTGTAGTGTTGCGTATCTGGTGACCTCTGCCCTGAGGGTAGCAACATAGGCACGCAGGGTGTCTGATATAAGCAATAGTATATATATATATATACATAGTTACAAACATGTATATTCATATGCCTTTAGGGTAGCGACATAGGCACACAGGGTGTCTGGAGTGAGAGCATTCATGATCATCAAGAGAGAGAGAATGAGAGGAAGGTGGGGGAGCTGCAAATATGTGTACTAAAAATTTCGTATTGCGGATATTGGATATATATAGAGAGAGAGAGAGAGAGAGATGTGATACCTGCACTTGCTGGATCCAGGCCTGGGTGCAGAGGGGGCTTGCCCTCGACCTGGGGTCAGAAGGGATATATACTGATGTGGCAGTAGATAGTACTAAGATAGATAATACAGGGGGGGCTTGCCCTCGACCTGGGGTCAGATGTGGATATATTAACTATTCTAAATATTTCAGAACCTGAGCATATGTTGCGGCACAGAAATATATATATATGTATATTCTAGATATTCATATATATATATTATACATTCATTATATATTCAGTACCTGTGCATCTGTTGCGGCACAGACCAGTGCTCTGTCACAGTGGCCTGGAGGTGAGGGTGTAGAAAGAGAGAGAGAGAGAGAGAGGGAGTGACAATAACAAATTTAGTATTAAAGAGACCAAATATAAAGCATAATTACCTGCCACTGTCTCGAATGCCGTGTCTGCGCTGAGGCATATCTCAGTCAGGGTGGGTCTGGGGTTGGATATATATACATATATACACATATATATATATATGTGTGTGTGTGTGTAGAGAGAGAGAGAGAGAGAGAGAGAGATAGAGAGAGAGAGAGAGAGAATGTGTGCGTGTGTGAATGACACGCAAAAGATACACAATTACATATACACACCTGTCACTGTGTCCTCCCATCTCAAGGACACATCCCAGCCACAGGAATGCAGAGAGCAGGGGCTTGGTCTGGGATCAGAATATAGGGGAGAGAGAGAGAGAGAGAGAGAGACGGAAAAGCCAAAAGATAACAATATACCTCCTTGGCCAGCTTGTGCACTACTTGATGACAATGTATAGTATACACTGAATATAAGTATATATTTTGATATATATGCAATACCTCCTTGACCTCCTTGGGTAGCTTCTGCACAATACGGGGGGCATAGGCCTGTCATGAGAGGGCTGCCGAAGACGAGAGAGAGACAGAGAGAGAGAGACGTGAAAGTGAGAGAGAGCGAAGAGGGAAGGGGGAAGTCGGTGGGACATACGGGAAGGGGGGGGGGGAGAGAGAGATATGAATACATACTATGTACCTTACACAATTGCCACGCCACTCCGACACTTGGCAGTCCCCTCCTGTACGCAGAGTCGGGCATGGCACTTCTGGCCAGATCAGTCAGGGCATGGTAGGCACCTAAAGGGTAAGATATATATATACATATATACATAGAGAGAGAGAGAGAGAGAGCGGTAAGGGCATGGTAGGCACCAGAGATAAGATATAAACATATATAGAGAGAGAGAGAAAGAGAGAGCGGTCAGGGCATGGTAGGCACCTAAAGGGTAAGAGGGGGGGAGAGAGAGAGAGAGAGAGATATCAAATAATCTCAAGGCCCTGGAGGCACCAAAGGATAGGAGGATGGGGGGGGGGCTCATAAGGAAGGGGGGGGTGGGGGGGGGGGGGGGGGGGATAAACTGTGGGGGATGGACAGATCCGTGTACACGAGTATATATAATTGCATCAGTGAAGACAGAGTACGGCAAGAGTATTAGATATATCTGAGATTGATCAGACAGCAACACAGTGAATAGAGCAAATGAAACTGAAACAGGAGCAGGAGAGAAATACCTGGCACGTACATGTGTATACTCCACTTGAGGTACATTGGGGGGGGTATGCATATACTACTAGTATACATATAACATAGTATTGACAAAATCAGAGTGGATTGAGCACCCACCTTGAGATGCCTCCTCGCCCTGCTGGATGCGTTCCGCCCTATATCTTTCACTACCGCACCCATACCGGCACATGCCAGCTGCACCTTGACATCCATGAATGACCCCCCTCTCACTGCAATGTCCATATCTGACTGGGGCGAGGCATACACAGTGCCCCAACTGCCGTATATCACAGGGTCCAGTCCCCCTTCCTCTAGACACTCCCACACAGCACTGTGGAAGGGGTGGGCCTTGGGCAGGCGCTGCGTGGTATGTGTCCTCCCTATAGTACTGGCTGTGATGTCTGACAGAGGGAGTGTGTGGTAGACAGGCAGTAGCACCTCCTCCACACACCCAGTGTGTGTCTCTGTGCACTCAGCTGCATGCTCTGCATAGTGCACCCACTCAGTGAACAGGGTGCCACAGGGGCACTGGAACTCAGGAGTGCACCCTGGCATGTGAGATGATACAAAAGAGAGGTCAAAATGCAACACAAGACCAGATGTCAAAATGGGTCACCAAACCCCTATTATTTATTGCGCGATGGCACACATCTTTCACATAACTAGATCTATGACTCAATTCCTTCACCAGATAAGTAAGTCACCGGACACAAATCGCAGTATTGTCGTATGTGCCATATTGCCAGAAAGACCAAGAGACCATTGCACAGATAAGTGACTATGAGAGACTTCTAAACTGACTACCGTCCCGGGCACCACATACAGAAGACCAGGGTATAGGGTAATTTCCTGGTATATATCTATTTCGTTGTATATATCGCCTTGGCGACCGACCATTATATAGTAACACATAAATCTGCGTGTACCAACAGGCGTCACCAGTCCTGACTCATATGGGTCAGTTCCTGTACGTTGTGGGAGGGAGCACCTGTCTGGCTGCTGGTAGGACGCGTAGGTCCGCAGGTACTATCTTGTCAGCCACAGATGCTGCAAAGTCGCGGCAGTTGTGGCTGAGTGGATTGTAGCCTAGCATAGTAAGTCTAAACATCAATCATAATGGGTACTATTTATGTTCTGAACAATGCCTCACCTTTGTTTTCCACTGCGTATCTCTGGGCCTCTCTAAGGATCTCTGTGGCAGTCAGAGAGCGTCTAGTGCGACCAACTGGGTCCACATTAAGATAGCGTGTCCTAGACTTAGACACTTGGTTACATACTTGGGTCATCCGTTGACGACATAAATCAAACAATAATTCGTACATTCACATCCAACCCAATATATATATGTATACCTATATGTATATGTATACCCTATATACATGGTTCTTGTGAGCACAAGTGTTTACACGTCACCTCAGCCAGTTCTCCACGCCCTCCATTAGACAAGCCCTGTCACCCTGTGGTGCCTCCCGACACACGAGTGATGCCGTACCGCCGTTAGTCTGGCATACCACTCCGACAGGGTCCTGAGAGCCTCTCTGATACCAAGTGGCACTGGGGATCCTGGTGTAAAACTAGATAAATCCAATATCTATAATGAAATATGAGGAATATGAAAATATAGAGTTTGCAACATATTGGAACTTCTAACGCTGAAGGGGAGGAAAGGTATTGCAAGCACGAGTCTATAGAATTACCTGGTGCTGGTAGACTCACTCAAGTCCACCTCCTGGGCGACCAAGCCTGCATCGCCCAGAGTACAGATGTACATGTTGTGCTCGATGATCATTTGCTTCTTCCTGAATAGGGTCTTGTTCTTATTAGACACCTTGGGTGAGATCCGACCAACACTAAGGGACTAGCCAATCAATACATACGTGTGCATTATAGTCAACGTGCTATAGGGTCTGAACATAATATCTTTCCTCGTATGTGTGTACATGGACCTCGTGTCTCCCGTGGGCCCCGACACATGCTGAAGTAGCGACAATGCCTGCGTGAAACACGTGCTTCCCCAAGGCACGTCCTAGAATTATTACTGTTGCCATATTGAGAAGCATGATTGCAATTGAAACCAGTGTTTGAAGTATCTTATCACTCTCTGCATATATGACTATGACACTTGCCACACATTTTAGAGTAAACACTATACATACTCATGGAAGAGTTAGAGCTTATTCCCTCTAATACAATGACCAGACGCATACTGGAATGGGGCTCAGACAAACCAAAACGGAGGATGCTTCCTGACCCACCTATCATGCTGAATCTGAGTCCGAACACACCAGGCCCTACCTGCAGGGGACGTTGAAACAGGTACACGTGCATGGCGCCAAACAAGCAACTCCAAAATCTAAAGGATGGTTATGAATGTGGCTACTAGAGGTAGAGAATGAATAGTAAGACCACCTTGAGAGCGTGTAGCACTACTGTATAGCAGCCTCAATTGAAACTCTCAATATGACCGGGGTATTCATCTCTACAGTTACAATTCCCTTTCTCTCTACAGTGAATACACGATCTCAAATACATGAATGCCTCTTCTATATCCCTTCTAAAGACCCTATCTCGTAGACACACAGTATGGAAGTCGTCAATCCAGACATGGTGCGTGGGAATATTATAGTTCTTGAATATCACTCGCAGCAATACACCTTCATTGATCTAGTGGCGTCTGAAGCGAACCTAGAGGTACGACTCTACTGTAGAGTCTCTACATACTACATCCTCCTTTCCTAGGCATAACACCTCACTAGTAGGTCCCTGCAGACGTGGAGCAGGTACTGCAGATGATAGAGGACCCAGCAGCAGGCCCCTTCGAGGTACACTGAACTCTGCTATAATGATATTTACTTTACGATAGAGTTCTCCTCTTACCATATTCTCACCCAAGGTACTTGGCTTGGCTCTGGACCCCAACCTGAATGATCAGGACATTGCAGACGCAAGGGGAGCCATTGTGCGTACTCTTACAACGGACATGATCAACACACTACGGGTATGGTTGTTAGTGCTATCTGTGACTCCAAGCCACGTCCAGGCCGAACAGTCCTTCAGTGCTTACCCATCAATACATGCTATTTACTTCAATCAGTATCTTACGCAGGTGCGAGAGGCTCTGGACCGGGTGGAGGAGATGATGAGCCACATTGCAACATCTGGGGACAGAAGGTATGAGCTTGCAGTCAAAAGTACAATAGAACTTCTATTACAGAAGTGTTAATGACTGAGACTACACATACAGACGCCGCTATTGGATTCTACTTTTTCTATGACATGGTGTCTTTGTAGCTCTTGGTGTACCCGTTAATCCCAGGGCCTACCTCAGAGACCGCGAGGAGGTCATTGACCAACAGAGAGAGAGAGCCGCAGCCCATGCACGTCACGGGGAGGGTGAGCTGTACAGCATCAAGCTCGACACGTACAAGGTACTTGTGTCTAGAGAGACTATGGTGACCATAGTATGGTCTTAGAGCATCTCCTCTTGTGCATACCATGAATCTTCTGATACTGAATATAGATACTCTATTGCAGGCGTTATGATATACATTGTTCCTAGCAACCATCATTCGCTATCCTCCAGTCCAGAATAGACTACAACAGAAAGACCCGTGGCATCCTGTGGCGCCACTGGAACCAGGACATCACTCTCCTACCCAAGGGGTTCAGAGACGGCAAGGTATCATGACCTATATTGTATATACTTATACCACATAGTATATATCTATATCTATATATATCTAGATGGATAGAACATCAAGTAGGTTGCATGCCAGCAGTGTATTATGCATTCTACAGTGTGTGACCCTGTCTTGACTGACCCAGGACATGGATAGACTGCAGTTCCATGAGCCATTTGTAGGGTACATACCCTACCTCGAGATCTGCTCCACTGCAAGGGTATGCATGTATATGTCACACATGAACATTTCATCTTAAAAATTGGGGACGTAAATATATACTCTACTCAGTACATCTTTAACTCAGGTCACAACCCGTGTGACGGTCTCATACACTCCCCCTACGGCACAGTTACCACAGACACTCACAGCTGAGCCGGTATGTGTATATATTCCCGGTATTCAAGCTGCCTACCATCATTAGTAATACACCTCCTAACACAGGTGTACCAACAAGACACCATGTCTATCCTCACCCCTCTGGAATGTGGTAAGCTCTCTCTGCACAGGGCTGGGTTTGTGTCTGGGAGTAACCCTGGGTCCTACGGGTCTGCCAATATATCCAGAGACAACAGTGACAGGTAGGCTCCACTATTACGTCATCAGAGACACATACATCTAGTACAACTTAGTTAAAAGTGAACCCTCCTCTACTCCCAGGGCTACCAGAGCCCATGTGACCAGGGCCAGGGGTCGCCTTGCCTGCTCTTTAAGGTCTGTCCCCCCCGAGCTGAAGGGTGTCATCCATGGACCTCTGGTCTCCGACGACGGAGGCAGCGTCTTCATGAAGCACCCTGACGTCTCCATCTTCCTGACCCTACAGGTACGTGTACTGATATGCTATCGATGTCTCATTTTGTGTTGTCAGTGACAACTTGTCACCCAAATATCCATCTGTTGTCTTCCCATCTGACCCCAGGTAGAGAGGATGGCCAAGAGGAGACTGCACACCCTGAAGCTGGAGGTACCTTACTATATCATACCTGGTGATACTTCGTCTTGGAGTGATACCCCTCTTCTATTGGACTCTACCTCAGGCACTGGAGGCCCACAGAGACCGTGTAGAACACAGGCTCAGGGAGCTCCACGGCAAGCGCTTTGTCAAGAGGCTGGACGACCTCACATTCAAGGTTGGCCAGTGGCAGACGGAGACCAACCCCACTCAGCGTATCCGCAGGGTAAGTAGTTGTTTAGTGTGTGACACACAGTCCCACAATGACTGTAGGAGTTTCTATGATCTAACCGTTTTCTGCTGCATACAACAAGACTGCAGCAGGACTGCAGATACTGCATGGGTCTCTCTGTATTTATCATATATACATATCATATATATACGGTATATGTTCTCTCTCTCTAGCAGATGAATACACTGATGACTAGGTACCAGTGCTCGCCCAGCCATACAACTGGAACAGGAAGCTCTACTACGTCCTCATCAATCTCGTGACAGGGGAGATGTCAGGCCAGCGTCCAATGGATGAGGTGTGTGGCCACTCTACCATAATCGAATTCCCAGAGTAATCCAGTGTATATGTACTAGTTAGCCCCTATCTGCCGTTTGGAACTATATACCTCCTTCGTCAAGCGTGTGTTAAGTAATCTCCTGGCTGTATAGTAACAAATTATCATTTACACTGTGTGGTGTCTGCCTTATAAGAGCAGTTCGATGTACACTTTTCACACACGATAGTTTCTGTGGTTTCCAATAGCGCCATCGCCACAATACTTGACCACAGGCCAAGTCATACAGCAAGTGGCTCCTGGCACTGGGAATAGTGGGTGTCTTTGTGGTTGGGGGAGTATGCATGTCTGGTGACAAGAAGGGAGAGGATGGGGGAGCTGGGCAGCAGTGAGCTACTTGTGTGTCACATCATTGATTTGGCCCACATCTTGGGCTTAGAATCCGGGCTATACCTCTCATTTGTCAAGTCTCCTACTGCCACTGTGTATTCTAGCGACATTATGGGTATCAGGTGGAAGTATGTATTTAGTGACATTAGTAAGATAGCAGGCACAAGTGACGATACTGGAGGTTAGAGAGGTCGAACATATTGCTTGGAAATTCTTTAGGATTACAATAGACAGGAGTGGTTGGCTAATGCCATAATTCCAATAGTCTCATTATGTGTCACAGTTACTGCAATTCCATTGTCACTGTCTACTCTCGCGGCTCTGGGCTATGGGACCCATAATGGGTTCACATTATCAGAACATGATCCATATGTTCCAAATTGAACACCACGGGATCGACCAACGGCTACTTTACTGTAACTACTGTACGGTACAGTAGTACTGTACCTCAAGACACTGTAGAGGGTCAACAGTGGTGAACAGTGGTGAACAGTGGTGAACAGTACCTTACTGACCTTGCACCCACTGCCTCTCTTCACTGGTCTACAATGGGTGGTGTAATCGGTAGGATTGCACATGCTGTCGGCACTGGAGGTGCAACCTTCGCCACAAGCAGGGGGGTGACGAGAGACACCGCGATCGAGATCAGGCGGAGGGCCCTGAAGAGGCTGTGTGGTCAGGTGCAGGCCAAGATCGACGCTCTCAAGGACGAGTGGGAGGCTGATCACCCTGGTGAGGACATGACTGCTGATGAGGAGGAGGCCATCCGCAGCACTGCCCTCGACACCCTGCTTGTGGCTGCCGATTCAGTGCTCCGCAAGGCCGAGCGCAAAGAGACCCTGTGGGGCAAGATTAGCAGGTATGATTATAGTGTATACACTTACTGTAGACTAGCCATGACTACAAGTTGTAGTCTACAACTTAATGGGGTACATGGTGTATTGCCACATAGTTGGTGTGTATCCGACATTTGTCGGTAATGGTGGTGTGTGGAGGTGGTCGGCTCAGATAAGCCAACCACTATGTTTTGTTGAATTCATATACATGTGTACTAATCTACTCGTGTAACTTGCTAGGCTATGTTTAGTAGTTAATGACTCTGGCAGATTATCTTGAGGTCACCTACACCAGGTTCTTCAAGCAGGTCACACACTACGGCACTGACCGCCTATCGGAGCTCCGCCAGCACTACGAGGCGATTGTGCGCGAGGTTCAAAACACTGACCTCGCCCCAGAGACCCTGCTTGACGACCAGCTGGCTCTGACCAACACAGTGGAAGCGGCCTACGCTAGACCACCACCTGTCGTCACGGAGGAGAGGGCTCCCGGAGTCGGTTTCTGGGACAGTGTGAGGGTGTTCTTCGAGACCGGCTTCGAGTGGGTGAGAGACAACCTCAGCCCTGCTGCTATTGCCGGATCCCTCACCATAGCTTCCATGGCCCTCCCTTACCCTGCTAACTACGTGGCCAGTGGGGCTGCTGTAGCACTCTCCCTCGTCACTACAATCAGGTGCATGCTCTGGGGGCCACTTGACGAGGAGTGTGCCGAGACTCAGTAGAGACTCAGAAGGGAAGGGAAGAGAGGGTGGAGAGAGGGTGTGGAGTAGAGTGACAACTTAATAGAGCGACATATTTTTCACATTTACATGCTCGCCTAAAGACCTTCTATTGCGAGAGAACATATACATTCGAGAACATATACATTCGAGTAACATTGGGACATGGTACTTGACCATAGGTCGTCTATGGGTCGTCTATCCGCATGATGTTGCAGTCCCCCTCTAGTTCCACAAGGAATGGGCTAGCCAGTTATATATATACGTACAAATACAACTATACATATATGGTCATTCACCCACAAGAAGTACTTGACAGACTGTCTATTCGTCGTCTATCCGCATAATGTTGCAGTCCCCCTCCAGCTCCTCCACAAGAGAGGGGTCAGCGAGGAAGCCCCAGTTGGTGAAGTCGCCTGGATATCAGAATACACACGCATAGATATACATATAGATATATAGAGAGAGAGAAAGGGTCAGCAAGGAAGCCCCAGTTGGTGAATTCTCCTAGAGATTAAGAGAGAGGAGAGAGACATAGAGAGAGAGAGAGAGAGAGAGAGAAAGGGTCAGCAAGGAAGCCCCAGTTGGTGAAGTCACCTGGGGATCAGTACCCATATATTCATATATATACTGTCAGTATAGATAGAGAGAAAGAAACCCTGTACCTGGCACCCTGTTCTTGGCCGATGCCCGTGTGTATATATATGTATCAACAGTGGATACATACTAATACTCTGTATACATCTAAATATATATCTATGTACACAATCTACACACCTGGCACCCTGTTCTTGGCCGATGCCCGTGTGTCTATATAGTCAGTGTATATCACTATATCCTATATATGTAGTATATACAGTTTATACACACACATATATATATATCAAATATCATATACCTGGCACTCTGTTCTTGGCCGATGCCCGAGTGTATGTCTGGACAAAGTGGGGCATCCTAGTGATAAGCATTATCATTGGTACATCAAGTATATATACATATGTATATATATATCTCATCCAGCTTAAGGCACCTGCTTATGGGCCTTGCCATTGTGGGTATGGTATACATACTAATCTATGCATTAATCCATAGTTCATGTATACCCATGTATACATGTATACCAATACACACACACCTGCTTACGGGCCTTGCCATTGTGGGTATCAGTTACATGTGTTGTGTGTGTGTATAGTCTGTATTTGGTATATATATGCACTATATATTTTATACCTATACTATACTACTATACCTGCTTATGGGCCTCGCCATGGTGTGTGGGTATAGTTCACATATATACTATGACACAGCTCTATATATGCATATATATATATATATATGTATGTATGTAATATATTGCATACCTGCTTATGGGCCTTGCCATGGTGGGTATCAGGACACACAGGGGGTGCTCATAGACCCAGCTGGGTATGAGATAATAAGAATGTAAACATACTATGATATACTTCTATATATATATAGGAGAGACAGAGGGAGAGAAGAAGAATATACAGGGGGTGCTTGTAGACCCACCTAGAGTCAGAATCATTTGAATAGCCTGGAGAGCAGAGCCTGCGTGCGAAATGATGTATACACCACACACCTTCCAATAGTCTGCAGTTCCTTCCATGTCGACACCATATAGACTAGGGGTGTATCTATCTATATATTTGTCTGTCTATATATGCAAATAGAAAGAGAGTATACCACGCACCTTCCAATAGTCTGCAGTTCCTTCCATGTCGACAGGATGAATCTCCTGTCCGTTGCATTCTTGCCACCACCACCGGGTAGGAGCTGAGCTAGGACCTAGACGTGAGGTGTTACTACCATATACAACATACATCATACCATGCCAAGGAGTCTTCCACAAATATGACTTGACCAGATCAGGCACTCGTCTAACTATCTCTCTCTCAATTCCCCTCCATATCAAATACTGTGTGTCCATGATTTGAACGGAAATACCCCAACCTCCTTAGTCTGCCACAAGGTAAGTTCTTACACTTAATACTATGATGTGAGTATGCAAAGAGAGAACCTTTCCCCTTGTCTGAACTGCAAGGTCTGGTACCTTCCGGCTCTTGCACTCTCTCTCATATATGTATATACATATGTATGTATGTGTACATACAGCACATATACACTCAAACAAACCTTCCCCCTTGTCTGCACCACTAAGTCTGGCACCTTCTGGCTCTTGTACTCTCTCTCTCTCTCTCTCAATATATATATATATGAATGTATATGTGTGTATGTATGTCCCTACCTTTCCTCTTGTCTGTACCACCAGATCAGGCACCTTCTGGCTCTTGTACTCAGGTTGGAACAGACCCACACCCTTGGACTCGTAGTGGTGCAGGATCAGACCACGCAGGAAGATCCTAAGGGTAAGCAACGTACACAAACACACACTATAAAAGTGTGTAAGTAGTACCTTGTTGTGTCTGGTATCTCAAAGGTGTGGATGCCAGAGCAACATATCAAAAATTGTACATATACATATAGTCATAAAGCAGCAGCCAAAAGACATATACTATGTATGTACAAGCGCACTTGTATATGCATATATATACCTCGTTGTGTCTGGTATCTCAAAGGTGTGGATGCCGGGGCTGCCTGGCACAGTTACCTCAACCTCGGGCTGGGGTTAGTATATAGCTTATACTATAAACATAGTGGTATACCACCTCGGGCTGGGGTAAGCATGTATTGATATAGTACATAGGATATATTCGCATATATATACATATATCGGCCTGTCTGGCACAGTCACCTCCACCTCGGGCTGGGGTCAGAATATGTATACGTATATATAATAGCACATTAGTATAGACATGTACTAATCCCCACAACAGAATCCATTCACACTGATGTATATTCGCGGCCACGGAATGCAAGTATGAATATGCAATACTATTGAGAGGGAGAGAAATACTGTACCTCCGAGAACTGCCTCAGGTACTTCTGGGGCTTGGGGATGACAGGGGGGCGTACTCCTGAGAGTGAGTCATGCCACGATAGCAGTAGTGATATTTATATATATTCACAGCAGTGATATATTTATCTTTATTTATACATATCTATCTATGAATGACAGGGGGGCGCACTCCTGAGAGTGAGTTGATATACATATACAAGTACAAGACTCAAGTGTCTCGTATATACGTGGGAATATAACCCATGTACCTGTCGCTTCATACATGCCACAGACCAGTACAGCGGTAGGATATAAGTATATATAGAACATCCATATATACATGCACCCATATATAGAAGTACTACCTGTCAGCTTGAGGCATGCCTCCGACAGACCAGTGATGTTACAGAGAGACTCAATGCCCTGGGGTGAGAGAGAGAGGGAGAGAGGGAGAATTGAACAATATACAATTCACTCAAAGTATCTAGTTACTAAAGTATACCTGCCACAGCACATAGCAGCTCTTCATGTGCTCTATGAGGGTGGGTCTGTCCAGGGAATATCCATATATATATCCATACACATATACTATACTATTAATACTATACTCTATACACTATATACTCTACCTGCCACAGGACATAGCAGCTCTTCATGTGCTCTATGAGGGTGGGTCTATCTAGGGCATCCAGCTCGAAGATGGACACGAATGAACTAGACGAGACACTAAGGGTGAGACGATAAATGGAGAGAGAGAGAGAGAGAGAGAGAGAGATAGATGTCAAGGGCATCCAGCTCAAAGATGGACACGAACGAACTAGAGGAGATACTATGGGTGAGATGATAAATGGAGAGAGAGAGAGAGAGAGAGAGAGAGAGAGAGACAGACAGAGAGAGACAGATATGTCAAGGGTATCCAGCTCAAAGATGGATACGAAAGAGTTGAGGTACTGGGAATTAGGGATGTAGAGTGAGAGAGGATAAACACATATACACTGCACTATACATGCATACACACCTCTTCCCCTTGATGCTGTCTGTCATGGGTGTCTCTGTCACTCATATCCCCTCTCTATCTCTCTCTCTATATATATAATAACATATACACTATACACTACATGTACCTCTTCCCCTTGATGCTGTATTTCATGGGTGTCTCCGTGACCTCAGGCTCAGACTCTCTCTCTCTCTCTCTCTATATATATATATACATACTACACATTGTATACGTACCTCTTCCCCTTGATACTGTCTGTCATGGGTGTCTCAGTCGCTCATACTCTCTCTCTCTCTCTCTATATATATATACATATCTATGTCTATACCTCTTCCCCTTGATGCTGTCTGTCATGGGTGTCTCTGTCACCTCAGGCTCAGACCCTTCCTCACTGCTAGAGGCAGAGGGAGAGGGAGAGGGAGAGGGGGAGACGGACCTAAGGTAAGAGGAAGTATTATGCATATACATACTTAGTGGAGAGAGAGATAGACCCCTCCTCACGAATACAGATATACACTATGTACCCATAGATATAAGAGAGAGTATACTCACCTATCCAGCTGCATCCCTGATGACTCAGACTCACTGTTGCTCGATGACTCAGACTCAGATCTGGCCGTGACACTCTTCCTGGAGACCCTGTGAGGTAAGATATGGATGCAACATTGACAATACACGTATCTTTGAATACCCCAAGGCCATGATATCCTTCCTAGACACGCTAGTGGTAAGAGGTACCCATAATTATCCACTAGTATTGACATCAGATTATGTCTCTGTATATATGTACCTAGCCCTTGTTGTTCTCTTGGCAGAGGGGGAGTATATATCCATATGTACATAGTATACTAATACTACATACATATATATATACATACATATATATGTGTGTATATATGCATTACTGTACCTAGCCCTGGCTGTCCTCTTGGCAGGGGGTGCAGAGGAGGGGGTGCCCTGGGGGTGAGTAATTTGTATATATATGTATATATAAATAGAGAGAGAGAGAGAGAGAAAGATGGAGAGAGAAATTTTGAATGGAGGGGTGCAGAGGAGGGGGGCCCTGGGGGGTGAGAGAGTGTGAGAGAGAAATAGGAAGAGGGAGAGAGAGGGAGAGTGCAGAGGAGAGAGAAAGGGGGACACAACGTATGTGTATATGTACTGTATATGTACCCACCTTGCGTGATGCCGCCTTCCCAGTTGACCTTGGGGTGGAGGCAGGGGACGAATAGGGGTCCTAAGGGTGAGATATTGTGACAATATATATATATATGTATAGAGAGAGAGAAAGAAAGAGAATAGGGTGTGAAGGGGTGGAGGCAGGGGAGGCATAGGGGTCCTGGGGATTAGAACAGGTCAAATACTATTGATACAAACATTTGATGTATATACATGTACATATGGAGGCAGGGGATGTATAGGGGTCCTCAGGGTGAGGGAGACATACAAAAATATATGTGGTGTACATTCAGATATGACGGGTATATATATATATGAATGAACATCATTGAGAAAGCTGCGGCAAAAGATAGAGAAAATGATCTCCATACCTCCTTGACCGCCCTTGTGTAGCTCCTCCTCCTCTCCTTAGGCTGGCCCTCACCCTGGAACCTCACGCTGGGGGTTAGTATATATACCATGTTATAATATATAGTGTAGTGGTATCTATGCATATGGATTTCTATACCGATATAATCAATAGTAACTCATGACGTATACCAATTGTTGCAGATGACACTGGAACAAGGTGCATAGATACACTGTATATAGTGTGACACTTAAGAGCGCTGGTAACAATCTCAGCAACATGTCACATACCGTGGGAGTCGTGTTGTGAGTGACGCCAGCTCTAACGGGTACTTGGTCTCGGTGCACTGATTGTAAGAGGTGTAGAGAAAAAGAAGGAAAGAAAACGATATGAATGCATGGTTATACCTGAAAGATCGATGGAGATGAATAGAGAGAGAGAACTAGGAACAGATAAGCTACTGTATATAAATGTGTGTATATATACATCCATACCTGGAACAGTGCTGACAGGAGGCCATCCCTCATACGGGCATCGAGGTAGGGGTGGCACCTGGGGGTGGGAGGTATATGTGCATCGGTAACATATATATCAGTGGTATATCCTATACTATACTAAAACATACACTGAATATACTAGAACTCGAATCCATCAATTATTACACTATACACATACATACCTCAGCAGCATCGAGTGCACCTGGTGGTACGACTCCACCTGTCTCTACATACTATACACACTATATATACTATACACACTATGTATATACCATATACTATATATACTACACATACTCACCTCAGCAGCATTGAGTGCACCTGGTGGTACGACTCCACCTGGGGGGAATCCATGCCTGAGACTGCTTTGACTGGCTGCAGTCTGGGGATCAGAACTATCTACTATGAATATATAACTATATATATATACTACTATGTATACTGGGCATCCATCCCAGACACGGCCTTGACGGGCTGAAGCCTGAGGGTAAGAGAGAGAGAGAGAGAGAGAGAGAGAGTCTCAATCCCAGAGACTGCCTTGACGGGCTGTAGTCTAGGGTAAGGATAAAACCAAAGGCAATTGCAAGGAACAGGGAGAGTCCGAACGAGTTGCCTCCCGAGTGGTACGATCGACTAATACTACACTGGTCCCTCAACCCTACACCCACAGCTGGTCACACACTATCGGATCTATACACTGATGCATACTATATACCTACTGCTAATGGCCGGGTTGTCACTCATGATGAGGTCTGTCAATGTTGAACAATAAGGTCTATACTATATATATACTGTATGCAACATAAGTATATATATGTATATACAAGTACTATACTATGCATCTACCTACTGCTAATTGCTGGGTTGTCACTCATGATGAGGTCTGTCAATGTTGACCTCTTATAGTGTATATATACATATATATACACTATATGTTATATAAATTGTTATGCTATGTGCATCTACCTGCTAGATATAGCCGGGTTGTCACTCATGATGAGGTCTGTGAGGGTTGACCTCTTATACTGTATATACATATACTATATGTAATACAAATAGCTATGCTATATGCATCTACCTACTGCTAATGGCCGGGTTGTCACTCATGATGAGGTCTGTCAGTGTTGACCTATAGTATTCTAAATACAAGCCTGTGTACAGAACTACTAGCCATATACATATACATATATATATCCTAGATACCTGCTAGATATGGCCGGGTTGTCACTCATGATGAGGTCTGTCAGTGTTGACCTATAATATTCTAAATACAAGCCTATGTACACAACTACTAGCCATGTACATATACATATATATATCCTAGATACCTACTAGATATGGCCGGGTTGTCACTCATGATGAGGTCTGTCAGTGTTGACCTCTGCCCTGCCGTCCAGGCATTGCCAAAGGGTCTGATCAGGGACAGAATGGCTGCAGCGGCATCCTGAATATAAGACACATTAGTAATAAAACAATATAATACTAAATGAGGGGATAGAGATGAGAAGGGGAGGGGATTGCCAAAGGGTCTAATGAGGGACAGGATGGCTGCTGCAGCGTCCTGATAATAAGGGTGTAGAGGGAGAGAGAGAGAGAGAGAGAGAGAATTGCCAAAGGCTCTGATCAGTGACAGGATAGCTGCAGCGGCATCCTGACAATTGGGTACGTATAATCTAGTGTGCAAACTAACGAGGGGAGAGAGATGAGAAGGGTAGGGGGATTGCCAATGGCTGCAGCGACATCCTGAGAATAAGGAGGTATACAAAGAGAGAACAAGAGTATAGGGAGAGAGAGAGAGAGAGAGAGAGAAAGAGAGTCGCATTGCCAAAGGGCAGGATAGAGGCTCAGCATCCTGGGAATGCGGTGACGTGGGAGAGAGAAAAAAGTAAGCAAAGGGAGAGTAGTGGCAAAGACTTCAGAAAGAGATCTGATAGCAGCAGTGACAGTCCTACTAGCAGAGAGAGAGAGAGTCATACAGTGAGATAGACAGGTCATAGGGGGTGGGGGGGGGGGGGGGGGGGGGGGGGGTGAAAACAAAAAAAAAGAGA